>JAQBSW010003705.1:67500-78918 GCA_029291075.1 Eudiplozoon nipponicum
ATTTTGATTGCGACACACAAGACATTATGATCCTTTCATAACTTTTAAAACTGTAAGTGGACAAATTAATTTTATATTGGCGATTTTGTACGCGAATTAGACAAATTTCTTTTCTTAATATCGCTGGAATCTTGACAAAGCCAATTCCAACCGATTGAAATTTTCTGACGTTATTGTAAGTGTCGATAACGTTGAAATCAATGCGGCTGGAAATGCAATCTAAGTTCCTTTTTTAAGCGTCAAAGTGTTTTATGTTGTCAAATATTTACTTTAACGTGAGTCAGAGTTTTCCCGTTTCAATTATATAATTTTTATCCCTTTAAAAATCACAGTCCTCGTAAAGTAACAAAGTGACAAGTTCCTACTTACGAATATTATTTATAGATATTATATTCACCTAACTTAGGGTCAAATTCAGTTCTTAGAGTGACACTTGAAAATAATGAATACCTGCGTTTTTAATTCGGAGAAACTTTGAATTATCCAATTTAGCTATTCTTAAAATTAATTGCGACGAATATTCGTATTTGAAATTATGTTAAATCAGTCATCGGCTACTTAATAAGCAAACAGGGATTTAAATTGCAACGCTTCCACACAAACTACTTCTACATACTTAGTAATTGCCACAGATACTCGTGACGTTAAACATAGAACCTTCTAAAAACATCTGCATGGAAAACGCGTAACACGATATACTTTGATCACAACGTAAATATCATATAACACTTGTATAATGGCCGAACTATTTTCCACAGTTTTTTCTCAAAACTTTAGTTTAGTTACAAGGATTAAAAACACATTTTAATAGAACGCCGAAATATAATCTTCATCACCATAAAATAATACATTTAGTATAAAAAATAAAGTCCGTAAAATTTAATAATCGTGTGGAATAGAAGCACAAAAATTTTAACAATTCGTTTATGAAGATATTGATTGTTTTATAATATAAACTTTATTAAAGTATGAGGATAAAGGCAAAATTTTATGATCACAAGTGCACGGAAGTTACGCGTCCTGATTTGTATATACCTGAACAAATATGATCCAATACTGGCTTTGTAATTTAGTTCAATAACATTTAAAGGAAACTGTATTTTATGTTCAGTCAGAAAATTTTTTTTCTGATGATGAAATACATCACTATTTGATCTCTGAAAAGATGCAGATGCACATCAATTATCCGCGGCAATATTCTGGACAGTACATGAAGATTTCCCAATTAAAGTGAAACTGGTCTACATTATACAAAACATTTTTTATACTGTGTATATAATTAGATCATTGTTTATATCAAGATCCTAACTTTCATTTGAGTAACTATTAATAACTTTCACACGACCAATGACCTCTTAATTGTCAAAATTTGTTTAGACATTGCGTAGAAAAATAAAGAAAGAACCTTAGAATACACTTATTAAGCTGTATTAATAATGTGATCCTCTATAGCCGACATATTTCCTGATGCCTGAATATTGCTTAATGGCGATTCATCATGTGGAGCCTATATTACGTCCTATACCCCTATGTAATTGTGTGAGTAATGAGGTAAAATCGAAAGGTAGCTCCACAACCGCTGGTATACTCATTCGTAAATGAGATTTCGTCGTCCAAATATATATAGTGGATATAGGGCGTAGTAACAGCACCTAGTTATTTATCGCCAATAAGCACGAAACGAATGTGCACATTAGATTATACTTTACATTCATTCTGTTAATCCTTCTGGTCATATTTGAACTGATTTGTTACTAGGTAATAAAAACCTTATGCACAATTGCATATATATTAGCACTCAGCAGAAAGCAGTAGATAAAAGATTTATATTTAATTTACTGATGTCATTATTACCACGAAATATAATAAAAACTCGATCATGGCAATTGTGTATGGATTTTCTGTAGTAAAAGGTGTTCAGAAATTGCTGTAATTCTCAATTTTGGTGCACTTTGGCGAACTTCAAATCTATTGTTTTGGTACCATGAACGGATGTGGCAACAATCGTATTTGTAACACGTGCCTTCACGGCAACCATAGTGTTGGCTTCAGGTACTGATACAACAGCCATAGTGCTGTTACACTATACAGGCTTGGTATATATTCTATATACATATACAGTGGTACCTCGAGATACGTGTTTAATTCGTTCCAGAACCGAGCTCATAAATCAATCGGCTCGTATCTCAAATTAATTTCTCTCATTTAAAATAATTGAATTCGATTTAATCCGTTCAGGAACTGTGAAAAATCCCCAACTCATTTTAAATTATGGACAAAGATATGTGTTTAAATAACAAAAAATATGTAAAATTAACAAATACAAAAAAAATATGAAATAAAGAAATAGAAGAGTTATTTAGCATAATAGTCTTACTTTGGAGACAGACGAGTGCGGCTAACGAAGGTGAACGGTAAGGAGGAGGGAGTGGGGAGTGATGAGGGCACTCTAGGCACGTACGTAAACGGCGCTTTTTTAGAACTTAAAACTATTTTCGTAACTTTAAAACTAAAACTACACATTCCTTATTTCAAATGAAAGAAAAAATTAAAACAATGCACTTAACTTTAAACTTAAAGTTCAATCACTCGTACGCCACGCTCATGTTTTTTAATTACTTCTTGCTTTAATTCTCTCGACATCATCCTCTTCTTCCTGTCACCATTGTCCTTAGCACTCACTTTCTTCGGCCCCATTATCACCCATAAAAAAATTCAGTAATCAAGCCAAAATCAAGCAAAAAAGAGTACAACGCACAAGATACACTTCGATTCAAGCGGGTAACGTGTGCGAGTGAGCGAGAGATTCTCTTGGAGGATGCTCGACACTGCGCGCCAACTAGCGGGACACTCCGGAAACACGGCTCGCAACTCGGATTTGGGCTCATATCTTGAAGTAAATAATGGCCCGAGCTCCGGCTCGTATCTCAAAAAACTTGTGTGTTAGGCCGCTCGTATCTCGAGGTATCACTATATATATATATATATATATATATATATATATATATATACATATATATATATATATATATAGACTTTGCTTGACGTTAGCTTCACTACTGCTGGTTTACTTACTCGTATTGGATTTTGTAGAGTATAATTTTCAAAATTTCAACAACTAAATATATTTTGGGTATAGGGCGCAGTACCGACTTCTACTGATGATTAGCCAGGAAGAACGGAACGAATATGTCCATGAGTTTATACTTTCCGTCCATTCTTCCTTTATTTTTTCCTTCTTGTCATATTTGAACTAATTTGTTACTAAATGCGCAACACATAATTACATGCGCAAGCTCATGTTTGCATACAAGTCATTGACTTGAAATGATTTAATTGAAATCAAATTAGACTGATATGACCTAGTAATCATGACAGAAATATGTTGCTAGCTGAATTGCTCTTACTAACTTGCTAGTAAAAGTCAGCCCTATGCCTCAAACCCTCAAGATGTTTCCTGAATGATTGCACAGTACGATTATCAAATTTAGAGAATACACGGTTTTCTTTCGTGGGTAGTCGATTTGTACTATCAGTTAGGCAAGGATCCGATTGATCACGATCTCTAAGTACGCATCGAGATCGTTTTCGTGGTGGTTGGGTTCCGATTCGTCCCTTTCCTCCGAAGTCATCAACATCGTTCATAGTAACCACTGGAAATAAGGTACTGTCTAGTCTTCGTTGACTGGCAACCGTTTGGAGCTGCATTTTCCGTTCAATCACCAAGCCTCTAATCACACACAGTGCAGTGATTACAATAGCAGTGATAAGAATAAGATTTGCTTGAAGCTGTCCTTGTAAGTATTGTGCTGTGTGCGATTACAGGCTAGGTGACAGAATGGGAAATACAGTTGCGAAACGTTGTCAGTCAACAATGATTGGATCGTACCTCATTTCCAGTGATTAGTATAAGGGATGTTGAAGCCTTTGGAGGAAAGACACGAATCAGTACGTAGCCACCAAACGGATCTTTGCGAAACCGATAGTGCAAATCTACTACATCTAGATATTTGGTCTTATTTGAACTAATTCCATACTTCGTCCGCCATACCCTAGGCATAGCCGCGTATATGTCACTTACCCATACATGAGCATAAATAGCTATTAATGTTATTTTTCCACTTTTTTGTAAGAACATTCTGTAAGAGTGCTTTTAGTGATAAAATAATTTATTGATGTATGCGTTTAAATGCTATTTATAATAAAGTCGATTACGTGACATTAGATGCTTTTACACGTCCGCATTCAAAACAACACTGCTTCCTACTCGGTGTTTTCAATTCATAGCCTTTAGTGAGACTCAATTACTTTCTTAACTGCTGCTTATTTAATAAAGCCTGACTTACCTCTAATCGAGTGTTATTGACTAGTTTTTACGGAAGCGAAATGAAAATATTTAACAACAACGTGTTACCTTTCTATTTGTTCCTCGTATCTGGTGGATTGGATGAAAATTCATTTTAATTATAGTGACAATATTTTCCACTATTACCGGTTTTAATGTTTCAGTATGCCTAAAGAAATTCGTGCGCATTTATTAACGTTTACGAAGAAATACTGTCAACGCAATGTAAATCTAAGCAGTAACTAGAAAAAACATTTGAAAATACTCTGATTTCTCTGCTTGGGGCCTCTGGTATAACCAAAGACGTTCCACTTTAAAGATTATTTCTGCATGCTCACGTATGTTATAATATAAAAATTTTACCAATTTAACCGAAGGGATATAAGATTCGACTTTGCTACGAACATAGGATAAAAGCATAATTTATGTGATTTAAATTGTAAATAATAGCAAATTTTAAACTAAATTTTGATGCTCGATATATTCGGAAGTTATTATTTAGATGAAAAACATCATCTATGTTATCAATCTCTTTATAGCAGCATTTTGATTTGTATATAATAAAAACGAGAGGGGGCAATATTAGCATTAATACTTCGAGAGTAAGAACACATTCCCATTCGCATTGTCAAAAGAGCATAATTCTTTAGATTTCGATCAGAACATGGACACATTTCTTCTATTTTATTCAAATGTGGCGAGAAAAGTCATAATTAACAGTTTGTCCCGTTCGAAATTCATTTTTATGAGTTGTGACATTCACTTTACATGAGCCTAAATTGAAGAAGTTGGTAACACTTGTTTCTTTGTGAGTTTCTATGTGTGTGTGTGTGTTTATTCTTCAATGATGATTCAGATTTCTCAGTGCTGTCCTTCTTGCTTTTATTTACGACGCCGTTTTCTTGTGCGGGACAATTGATAGCACTAGTAGGTCGGTAAAATCTTGAATCCTTTACATTTCCAGGTGCACCGATTTTTGACCTTGATTGATGGATTCTCACTTGTCCCTTCATTTTCAAACTCTCCATGCGCTGCTTGTCTGAAAATGGCGGAACAAGATTTTCCACTCTTTCTTCTACGAATTTTCGGGACTTCATTTCCATTCCCATCTCCAGTGTTGACACATACTTATATATAAGATGTGGGTATAAATATTTAAAAATAAGTAAATAATGCAATTGAAATTAAAGAATAAAAATCTTGCAAGTATATTATATACCCATATTTATTCGTAAGAAACCATCTTGTTGCCTCCATGTAATATTTTATATATACATGAATATTAATATGGTTTGGGCATTGATATTTAAATAGAATAAAATACTTATACAGGATATGAATATGTGTATTTGGTAGAGGTACAATTCGTTAGTATAGGCTTCTTATTCGGTCCTTTTCAAACGATTGGATAATACTATATTCTTTTAACTGTTTTACTAACCTTTGTCTATCTATAACCTATTGCACACAGGATGTGATTAGGTAAACCAGGAATTTGAGGATTACTGTAATATAATTAAAAATTAAAAAAAAACTTTTGTGATCCTCCTACGCGCCTGGAACAGAAATTAAAAAAATCGACACATCACGGATATGCGTGCATATCAATGCATAGTGTTTGCTTATAATTATTCTATAAATTTCAATTTAGTTGAGCACACATATGTGTATATAAGTATGTATTAGGACGGTACCGTCCTATTATTCCACATTCTTCTACCAAATATATAGTGGTTAAAGGGCGTAATACCGGCTCTAACTGACGAGTCGCCAGTAAGCACGAAACGAATGTGCATGAGATTATACTTTCCGTTCATGCTGCCTTTGGTTGATCCTTCTGGTCACAACTGAACTAATTTGTTACTAGGTTCGCAAAACCTAATGCATACTTGCATATATATAGTTCTTCGCAACAAACAGTATTTAATTGTAATATGTGTATAGTTTTGTGTGCGTGAGGGCGGACATGGATAGGTTTGTGTACATTTGAGTATACAGGAATATATATGAAAGACCGGATATTAGGGGCAGACAAAATTAAATCTTTTATGACTAATATATATATATATATATATATATATATATATATATATATATATATATATATAGATCTGCATTCCATGGGGATACCACACTTGCCACAAGTTGTTTTTTTCCTGTGAGTATGGTGTCAACACTGAAGATGGGACTGGAAATTAATGTTCCAACGTGAATTTCGGACAATCAACTGATGCGGGGCTTCAAAATGAAGATACAACTGGGAACCCAGCACTCGAGGTCAACAATCAGTGCACTTGAACATGTAAACAAATTCAAGATTTTACCGACCAAGGTTTGTGTTTATGTTCGGTCGTAAATAAATCTGCTATAATTTTGCGTCTGCTTGGATTTTGTTTAACGAAAATACACTAAATTAATTGATCTTTACAATGATTTTTAATTTTTTTATATTAGGCGAGACCATGCGTCCCTATTCACCTAGTTACAGCAGTGTATTCTGAGAATGTATTTAGAATATATATATATATATATATATATATATATATATATATATATATATATATATTACATAAATCAAGTATTTCTCGATGTAAATGTCATAAATATTTCTATCAAGATAAGATCTGGCGAAACGATTCATTTTTTCATTCCGGTATAATGTATTTCCTTTTTCATATTTTCGTGCTTTACTCTATTTATTTGAAACACGTTAAAATAATTAAAGCATTCATTATTTTCCTTTTTTTAAATTATTTGTCGAACATTACAACAAAGCAGAATACGATATATTCGAACCTGACGAAGTCTCTCATAACACTGTCGACGCTTATTTTAATTGTATTGATTTTGTACTATCACGTGCTTGTAATTAAGGTGAGTTTATCTGGTTTTTATTGTGCTATTGCATTCTCCTTTTAAAATTCTTCTAAAAGTTACCGTTTTTGTTCGTGGTTATTTTTAGCAGTATTTACTTCTTGAACCTGAATTAAGGGAAGTAATCTAATCTAATAGTCCAAATTTATAAAATCCCAATTAAAATTATTTTATTGCTATTGGGGAGAGGTGGTAACATTTTTTTTAAAACACTGATGTCTGCTTGTAGTGGTGCGGTTCCATGAAACCGTTCACTGTCAAAGTACGACGGGATCTAGTCGGACAGTAATCAGCGTACTATTTCTACTATTTATGGCCCGTAGCCATAGAAATTGCGGTCTGATGACCGGTGGGCACAAGCTTGTCAGCCCAGGAATTGTAGCATGAACCTAGCCGTGTCTAAAGGAACACAGTCACGATCGCGTTTCACGTGAAGCCACGAGTTTGGTCTAAATGTGCAGTAAATTTTATCGTTAAATGTGTAGTGACGGAATGAGAGCAAGCGTGCCAGACGCGAAGCGCAAGTTTCGACCGCCGAAGGAAACTTTTGACCGCTGGCATCTGGACAGATATGGCTCTTCAGCCTTGGTAGGCGAACTATCTAGGAGGTGAAAAACTCCAAACCAAACATCCCTGCTAGGAATGGGCGACCTAGTGTCCTTTTACAGTCCATATATAACCATGAACAATACGAATTACAATGTTCGCTTCTTATGGTTATTTAGTGGTAGAACACCAGTTACTTTTTCGCTTTTGTATGGCTGTGCGTGATGATGATGATGATGATGATGATTTAAACTCTTAGAAAAAACTTTGCTTGATTAAGATATTTCCAGCGAAATTACTGCTTAAACTTAGATACTATTTCAGTGCTAAGCTGTATAAGTATGAGTTTAATTTATTGGAAAATATATCAAGTGGCGCAATGCTACAATATTGTATGTAATGGCCTTTCCATTTCTGATTTTGGTATATTTTACAAATTACCCTACCATCTTATTGACTCAATAGCAATACATCAAGAAAGCGCAATTCATTAGTCGGAGGATTTTGGCGCTCGATGTACACTGAGTACGATGTGCTACGTTATTGAAGTACTTGAGCATAATTGTCGTTTCTATAAGTTTTCCTACGATAATGATAGATTCATTAATAAAGCTCAGTTACGTATAGAAGTAAAAAGCATTGATTGCGTGTGTGATGATAACACTTATATAAATCAACATTACGAGCTTGACATAAATACCAATCTCTTTTTCTACCTTTGTGAGTATAAAACAATAATTATATAAGCTAATGTGTCTAGATGGTCGGCTTCGAATTTACTGAGAATTTTTAAAACAATTTTGATGTATTGCATTGTGTAGAGTCTAAGGCTCTACAGTAAATGTTTCCTGGTTGAGGCGCTGCTCTCGGCAAAATTCTCAACAGTTCTTGAAGATTTACCAATGTGTAAGAACTCGGTCTAATGGATGAATTTCCTTTGCTACCTTATACGATGCTTATTATATATTGACAAATATATATATAGAACTTGATGGGTGTTATATCAGACACGCAACCTTGGTTTAAATAAATGTATGACAGGATATTTGACCACCCAACGAACTAAACATCCAACACCATTGCGAGAATTTCCAAAAAGAGAAATTGAATAAGCAATTTAACCTTCAGTGGAATTTGCTGTGGCGTTGTTCGTCAGTAGGATTATGCCTATTAATTTCGCTGAATTTCTGGAATCATCATAATGATGTATAACTCATCTTGTTAGTAGGCATGTATTTCTTGTCACCTAAATGCAAATATTTCGATTAATCACAAATTATCACACCGACATCATTATGAAATAAATAAAAAACAAATAGGATTTCGAATGTCAAACGAGACCAGAGTTTGGGTATTTCTTATGAGCGGCAGGTGTACAGAATTTTTGTAGATCTTCATCAGATGCATTTCACGAAACAAATTAAGCAAGTGTGTTATTTCCTCTAGTCATAATATTTATATACCTCAGACTGACCTTTCATTAGATATTCGCGTGTCACATGTGTGTGTGCATTTTTATAACCGTTGTTTTCATCTAACTAATTTAGACCGCAGTGGCTGAATAATAATTTATCAATTGCATGCAATAACTATTCGTTTTTACACACTCAATGTGAATGACGTAACTGAGATGGGGAGACCCATAATTCAGAAACACTCGTCATAAAAACATGCCATGAGTGATAAAACCAGAAGTCCGAACGACTAATGCACATGTTAAATTACAATTCAAACCACTAGGTTATACTCAAGATAGATAAGTTAATAACAGTTATTTGTGCACGCCACGCATGTGCATGTGTATGTGTATGCATAACAAAAAAACTTACTTAAATTATTTTGATACACATGTACGTACATCTAAATGAAACTGCAGTCAATAGACATTAATTTACCCTTTGTACGCGTCAGACAAATTATTACTTATAAATATTGTATTATTAGAATATTTCCAATGGGTAGGGTGGGGGTGTAAAACAGAAAATTAAGGTTGAAATCACTATTTGTTTTAAAATCAAATGAATAGTTAGTTATCACTCATGGCATGTTTTTATGACGAGTGTTTCTGAATTATGGGTCTCCCCATCTCAGTTACGTCATTTACATTGAGTGTATAAAAAAAACGAATAGTTATTGCATGCAATTGATAAATTATCATTCAGCCACTCTGGTCTAAATTAGTTAGATGAAAACAACGGGTATAAAAATGCACACACACACATGTGACACGCGAATATCTAATGAAAGGTCAGTCTGAGGTATATAAATATTCTGACTAGAGGAAATAACACACTTGCTTCATTTGTTTCGTGAAATGCATCTGATGAAGATCTACGGTAATGTAGATCGAAATATTATGAAAAAAAAGAAAATTACTGGAACAATGAAAGCTGCGTTAGTCAAAACGCAGATCGGTTAATTTCAATTAATTCAGTATCGCAACAAGGACATTCCTTCAAGAAACATTTTCTGTGGAAATTTTTCAATTACAAAAAAAAATTAAATTGATACCTTTCAAAATGGCTATGCATATAACATAAAACCAGTATGATGTAGTTTATTACTACAAACTGCACAAAGCTAAATTGAATCTAATTTAATTAATATACGTAAATATTAAATCGAAAAATGGCGACGTTTTAAGTGGGTTCATAGCGTAATTCTGACTGCTTATGATGACTAGCCACCAAGCATACAACGCACTTATCATGCGAATGACACAATTTGTTCATTTTAGCATAGTCACCTGGTCATTTGTAAACAAACTTCAAACAAGGTAACGTTCTTTGTGCGTTAAAATTAAAGATGAGCAACATATTTATGCGCAAAAAAATAAATATGTGGTATCAATCTAAAGTGCCGCGGACATAAATCTCGATTCAGCAATACCAAATGATCGTGTAAATTTTGAGAAAACCATTTAAATTTAAACGTTTTATTCAAACTATTAACTGCACAATAGATTTGAACTACACGCCTGAGATATTTGTGAAAATGTAATACAAATTAGCGAGTTTTAATTATAACTTAATTTTAGTTTCAGAGCAAATTGCAAAAAAATTTAACTTTAAATGGATAAAATACTGAATGAAATCGTTTAATTGATGTCATTCATTCTAAACTCTTGCGGCTAATTCAGATATTGATGAACTAGAATAAACAGAGTTGGATACATTTGGGAATCAAGACACACGTAAGAGATGAAGAGAGAGAAAAAAGGCAACGTAAAAAATATCGGAACAATACGTATTTAAGCATGAAATTTTTTTAATATAAAATAAACAATGGAATGTACAAGCACAAATAATTGTAATCAAGTATAAATAGAAGCAGAAAAAAGCTGATCATTTAACAAGAAACGAGTTAACTCTATCACCCTAGTGAGAAAGTCTGCTAGTTTCAGCAGCATTTCGCTAAAATTCAATAGCTTATTGTGTATTAATCAGAATAACCTTGGATGAGAGACTTTTTTAGCACGAAATTGGCTCATACCTTTGCGGATCCAAGAGACATATGATTTTCTCAACGTCTGCATCTTTTGATTTCTTTTCTTTCGTCTATCGTAACATTTTTGTAAAATTAATTTTATTAGATATCTTGCTATTTTTAAACACAATTAACAAGACAATTAACGCATCAGCTATGCTATTAGC
>JAQBSW010003706.1:0-78918 GCA_029291075.1 Eudiplozoon nipponicum
AGAGAACTTCATTTTGATGTTTTGTTAGATTTATGTCGGTGTAATTAAAAATAAATTTGCCTGGATTCTCAGGAAACTTTTTGAGCTTAGAACATTGCACTGCATTCCGCGCTAGTTTTTTAATCTCTCTCCCTTGCACCTTCTGTAATCCATGCTATCTCTTTTAAAAAATTAATTCGAATTTCATCTTCTAACATCTGCAGTTTAGACTCTATAGATAGACATTTAAGTTTGTAGCTATCCGCTTTTGCTTCTTCTTCTTCGATGACATTTTCAAGAATGCGCCGATGAATATTCTCTGATTGATGCTGATTGGTACTTTTCCAACGCTTAATCACGTAAGTTGGGATTGTTTCCTCACATAGACAATTTTTATAATACATCACACGTTCCACACATTCACCATATCTACACGAATAGGATATATATGCATTGATTGTTTTACGTGGAATAGGGTGACCACGGTATTTCAATAAATTGATAGTTTCTAATTTCACCATTTTTTAAAATGTAAGAACAAAACAACGTACTCCATGGAATAACATTTATCAAAAAAAGGCTCGATTTTAACCAGAATCAATCAGCCATCTCGCTCTGGAAACGATTAAAGTAGGGAATGCAATTCAACCAATCCCATTGACTGTGCGTGTGGTGGTAACCAATCTCCTCTAAATCAAGTTATGCGTGCACGTCAACACCAATCCCATTGTCTGTGTACACCAGTCAATGAACAACTGCAACAGCTGGCGGTAGTTCTGTTATGTTGTTCGATGACCGGTCTAAACCTACAATGGGATTGGTGTCTCCTTCAACACGAACCTTTAAAGAATTAAAGAGGTTGCAGCTCCTGCACAAAAATCAGCAATTTGCGAACATGTACTACTCACAGGTCATGCTGTTAGTAGTAACGATTTTTCAGTTCTCTACAAGGCAAAAACAGAGAAAATGCTTCTGGCTTTTGAAGCTATTGCAATTAATAAGCTGAAGCCCTGCTTAAACGTGCAGAAAATAATTCAAAAAGAAATTAAATTGGACTGGAACAAAGACATAACTGACATGCCTTTAAGAAATAGCCAACGCTTCGCAAAATACGACACACATCAATTACGGACGCAATTACAATGAAAGCGATGACACACCAAATGACGTTACGCAAAAGGAGTGGTCTAAATTGCGCAAAAGTAGTGGTCTAAATTGCGCAAAGCAAAGGCCAACATAACGAAGAGGAGATTGGTTACAACACATGTACAGTGGGATTGGATGAACGAATATACTAACGAATCCAGAACAATGGCTGTAGATACTGGTAGAAATAAGATTTATTAATAAATGTTATTCCATGGAGTACGTTGTTTTGTTCTTACATTTTTTTAAATGGTGAAATTAGAAACTATCAATATATATATATATATATATATATATATATATATATATATATATATATATATACTTAAAATTGCGTAAGAAAGCAAATAAAAATCATCGACTAGTTGCTTAAATGGTCACAGCTTGTTTTTGAACCAATTGGCATTTGCTCATCCACTACGTGACGTAAGCCGCTAATTGCCACTTATATAAAGGCATAACATACATTTATAAATAGCCATCCACAATCCAAGTACGTTATACTGGTTATAAGAATAATGACAGGATTTGATTACGTAAATTTGGTTGTACAATCTAAGCATTTTATAATATGGGTAATATAATACATCAACTTGACTGGTTTTGTCTTTATCGAAAACTCATTAAGTAGTTTACAGAGCTCTGGCAAATCCGAGTGCGAACAGAACAGGGTCTAGTTAATGAAGTACACTTGCAATATTGTGCAGCTGTTATTTTATATAAAAAATAGATTTTTGATTCAATACTCTTATCATATGTGAGTCCCCGCTAAGGCTACAAACTTGTGGGTGCCGTCGGCGATGAGCGCATAGTTGACATGGATCTGGACGTGGTAGTGTGCGTATCCTCAGCTGGTAGTTTACGAAAATTATTTGTCAACATTGAATAAAAGACACTGAAACAGACTTGCCCAGTTTCGAGCCCTGTTTATATCTATTTCTGGAGAGTACATGAAGAATTTCCAATAAGGACAAAACCGGTCTACTAGATGAATTGCATTTTCTACACTAAACGATGCTTCGTTTATTCTGACAAATGAATATATAATGAGAAATGTGTAAGTATCAAGTATGCAACATTGATTTAAATAATGGGTTTTAATTGGTTTAATAATGTGAAAATTACCTGCTAAATTATACATGGATAAATTGAATCTTACCAAATTTAAAATATTAGTAAAAATTTTGCTATTTAATACATTGCTTTGCTTGTCACAAACAAAATAATCTAAAATTGACACATAGTATGAGAAATTTTCATAAAATATAACATCAAACTAGTATGCGTTGTTACGGCTATATTTTTTTGTATCGTTTTGTCACTACTCACGCGATGAATCCTGCAAACCTTCGTGTTAGAGTAATATTTCGGTTCGTATTGAGTGGGTATTCTTCAGGACTCGAAGACATACTCTTTTACAACTGCATATTGCGAAACAGAAATCAAAATGTTTATTTAAGAAATACACTTATCGCGGTCCATGATGACAAAGCCTGCATACAAAGATGTGATAGAACCGCATTTCCAGTTGAAGTAAAAATGAGTCAACCCGATCAAAGACAAAACAAAATTGGAAATATGTGATAAATCGGATCTTTGTGTAACTGCCCGTGTACAGCTATTACCCGCGTACGCAAAACGCGACATTGATAACCTGAATGCTTACACACCGCAAAATATTGAGTTCAAAGCCTGCATAAATCGATTTCTATCCTTAACTAATTTCCTTAAAACTGACAAGTCTGCTTTACTTAAACCTGTCTTAGACGAGTTCGGCGATTTTCACACTGGCGTCAGATGTCAATGAACTTGAATTTAAAGCACTATTTTTGACTTTATTATTGATGTTAAATCGGATAACGGATTAAAAAGCGACCCAGTCTCGACTTATGGTGAAATATTTATTTCCTTCAGGAATGCGAAAAGTTCAGTCACACACGAGAACATGGTTTTCATAAAAGTCTATTTACTCTGCGATATGAAGATGGCGAACATTTTCATTTAATTTTCCCGTTAAATTACTTGATAACAAAACCCGAATATATTGTTCTGCTGGCATTTTAATCAACTCCACAAGTTGTCTTCCTACGAAACGCATATCTTGTAGTCCTAGAACATAAATATCACCAATGAAAATGATAATTCGTTTATAATTTTTTTAATATTCAGATTTATGCTTACCAATGTAGAAAATTGTTGTTCTATTATTAGCTTTTAAATGTATAGCTGTACCAATTTAGACGCATATACACAAAATAGCCCCTTTACTTACATGACAGACATGAAATTCTTTCTTTGTCGACATTGAATAAAGGCATTTCGTAGGTGTGTGATACTTCAGCAGCTCATGCGTATAAAAATCGCTCAATCAAAGTTAACATTAGTTTGGCATATTAAGTACAAACACATAAGTAAAATAAATGCAAAAGCCAATAAATTAAGCAATAAATACAAGAAAAAATCTCATTCAGTGAGCACAACTAGCAATAATGTAACTATCCTTGATATAGGCCAATTAATAAGAATTATTCTAAAACTAACAAACAGAAAACAAACAGGACTCCTTAGCACCTGATGGTTTTCACGAAGAAAGCGCTTTAGACTTTCGGTGGTTGCTTGCTGATTTTCAGTAAATGAAGATGACAAATATCCAAAACTCTATTTTTAACTAATCAAGGCTCTTCTAATTTGCAATGAAGGTCTCCCAAATATGATATTATATCATTGATAGTTTGAAAAAACGATAATTCCAAATGATGACGATTTGCTCTGTTTTAGGGTCCATTTTATCTTTTCAGCTTCTTCGAATACGTAAATGTCGTTTGCTCATTTTTGAAGCATGGTCTGCTTTATTTCTTAAGTAAATCATTGGAAAAGTTGAAACGGAAGTTCTTCTGGGCAACGTAGAAATCGTTTTTAAAATTGATATCTGGGATGTAAAAATTATGCAAAATCAAGCATTATATTGAATTTCATTTTATTTCCTCTTGTGATTTATTTCTGTTAATTAGCATATTCCTATTTGTATTATTGCGTTTCCTATCTTGGTTTTGTGTGCAGCTCTCTGTTTGATTTTTTCAGTCTTAGGTAGTTTGGTTGTGTATTTTAGTGGTAAAAACAAATTTTTTCTTTAACAGAACGTTATGAATAAAGATTCTTTATTACGGTTTCAAGCAAAGAAATTTGGTGTATTCGTTTGGGAAGAATACGCGCCGATTTAGAAAAATTCTACTATGCACCAGTAATGGGCGAGATTACCAGGTAATTAAATAGGAAATCGCCTATTTCGGTAGCATAAAGCGTAGTGTAGAAAGCTTGAGAGTTAAAATTGGTGGAAAAGGTTTTTTTGCGAGATGAATAAATGAATGTTCTGCCTGAAGTCACATCACGGCATAAAAAGATACTGTTTATGAAATTCACATCCAAAATCAGGCGGATTTTAGTGTTTTTCAAAGCAAAAAATCAAATAAAAGCTACACAAAGCGGAAACTGCTATATGCAAAATCATTAATCCTCAACTAAATAAGCAAAAGATGTCCTTGCATGATTTTCTATATAAACTTATTGATTGTGTGTGTGAGAGAGTGAAAGTGAATGAGTGCCTGTGTGTATCAGAATGTGCATTTCCTGCTTCCCATTTAATGTTTTATGATGTATGGATTTAATCCAACGTAATTTCCTTTGCTTTACAAAATTTACTATATAAAGTAGCAGATTTTACGGTCGAGTTGAGTTCTGTTGAACAAATGGACTTTTCATAACTCTGTTGTATAAGTCTGCTTTATAATGAATTTAATTCACAATACCTTCCAATCTAAAAAGAGACTGCTTTCATAATAACATCAGCTAACAAAGGACTCTGCTGTAGACAATTTGCTTTCTTGATTACAAAAATTCATATGAAAGAAAACATGTTCAAGAGTAAATTTTGTGGTTTATACAATGGCATTCATTTAAACCACTTGTCAAAATTGATGTAAAATACAACAATTTGTAATTTTCTATCACAAGATTAATTAGAATTTCATACCTATGTGAGTTCAGTCGTATATGCGATTTCCCTCAAAGTTCACAATATTTTTCCCGCCTATTCGTGACTTAATTACGCTTAACACTGAAATTAAAGTAATCATCTGATTTTATGGATAACGCACCAGCCCTTCTCAGTTATTAAGATAATCCAATATGATCGGATAATCTTTCTTTATTTGAATCAAATTATTTATAGGAATTATCTTGTTTAAAGTGTGCCTCCTTATGTAAGAATATTTTAATTATAATTCTTTATTTATTATTAACTCCTGAAGCTGAGCTGCTGCTTCCAGCCTTATGTTAGTTCCTTATAATTTTATTTTTGCGCTTCCGCGTGGAATTTCTCTTATATTTTCATCAGTCCTAAGAGAACTATTCGAGCGTTATTTGCCTAAAAACCGACTACTGTAACACACTAAATCTAGTGTAAATAAGTAGAATACCTTTTAAACCGTTAAAATTAAGGGAATCGTTTTCTGTTGAAACTGAAAAGTAAATATCGGGTTTACTATTCAACATTTTTGCAAGATACGCTCAGTTGGAGTAAAACATATTCTTCCGTATTCAAAAGGCATAGAATAGCATTAAAGACATTCGTATAAGTAGTTACGACTTTTAAAAATTACGGACCTGTTATTCTGGCAAAATTCTTGAAATCCAAAATGTTATGAAACTAAATCGAATGCCGTGATTTAAAAAATACATTTAATACATACATCAACGACTACAAAAATCATCTCAAAATAAAGTCAACCGAACAGGAGTAGAGAATCCAGCAATAAAAACCACTGCATCAGAAGTGCAGCTAAGTAAAAACCGTATTACTATTGGAGCAACTCTTTTAACCGGAAACAGTTATTACATTCATTTCATGTAGCATAGCAAAATTTAATTTTTATTTAAACTAAAATTTTATATTGGATTTGATGTGTTTTATCTCGACTTGAGCCATTATTGTCCGTTTAATTCAACTCGCATATTATATAGTTTAACTTGTGAATTCTATTGGACAAAAATTGGTTTAATCGTAATGAAGTAGATTACTCTTGCATTTCATCTTTGAGCCCGATGAAAAACTGTCTGTGAGAAATCAGCCTGTACTAATTAACTCGACTGTTTTTTCTATTTACCAGTAAAATTACGTGTGACAAAAATTTTAAAATAAATTTGGCACATCAAACTGTTTATAAAGGAATTAGATAAATCAATGACAGTGAAGAATCGATTAATCCACAAACAAAATCAACATACGTACCAATTTTTCATAAACACTCCAAAGATAGTTGCATGATTATTCAATATGTCACCTTAAATTGAACTTTCTATTTGAAGTGACATGTCAAAAAAACAAACGACTATTCAAGCGTCTAAAACAGGTATAATTACAATCATTTTTTTCAGGAATAGTGCATGACAAAATCATTCCATGTAAACACGATCCGTCGCTTTAATAAACATTATTTTACAATTTTATATTTGATTTTTATCATCCCATCCTTTAATGGCAACAAATAACCGTAAATCTTAGAACACAATAAGTAGATTAAGCTAAACAATTTTCTTCGGTTTAGTCTATAATTTAATATAGTTATCATCATCCCAACCAAAAATCAGTATAGCAGCAAAGGTAAAGAAAATCTAGACACATAAAGAGCTGCTGGCACGACTTAAATAACACACCTCAAGTTAAGTCTAGCACAAAATATTATTTAATATTTAACTGAAAATTGTGTGTGTATTTTGTGGTAGGTGGGCCCAGTGGTTAGAGAACCAGATTCCGAAGCAGATGTGCCCAGTTTCGAGCCCTGTCCGCGAAAAAAATTAGAAAATTCGTGAAGAATTCCCAATAAGGACGAAGCCGGTATACTGGATGAATTGCCTTTTCCACACTATACAATACTTAGTTTATATTGACAAATCTATGTTCATAATAGGTCGTGTTCATATCAAGAGTGCAACCTTGACTAAAAGTAAAGTGTATTTTGTTCAGAAACCTAGAACTCATTCCATTTACTAGCGAAACCGCAAATTGAATGAGTTCTCTTTGATGTCGCTCTTAGTTTAAATTTCCAAATTCATTAATAATTCCCCGATTATAATGACAGATGACAATTTGAATGTTTAGATCGAAAGCGATACCGAACAGGGTCCACCTGATTGAAACACTGACCAAAGATGTATCAGTTTGTATATAACAGAAAATTGCACACAGTGCGTATCTTCTGTAGCCTAGGAGACAATTTGCTTTAAACATAATGCACCCACGTTAAAAATATGTCCGTAGCAAACCTAGCGACTTATTGCGGAGTAGCCAACAGGCAGGAAACCGGTGTAGTTGATGGATTGCATTTGTTAACTTAGTTTATACCGATACTATATATATATATATATATATATATATATATATATATATATATATATATATTGATAGTTTCTAATTTCACCATTTTTTAAATGTAAGAACAAAACAACGTACTCCATGGAATAACATTTATTAATAAATCTTATTTCTAACCAGTATCTACAGCCATTGTTCTGGATTCGTTAGTATATTCGTTCATCCAATCCCACTGTACATTTGTTGTAACCAATCTCCTCTTCGTTATTCTAGCCTTTGTTTTGCGCAATTTAGACCACTACTTTTGCGCAATTTAGACCACTCCTTTTGCGTAACGTCATTTGGTGTGTCATCGCTTTCATTGTAATTGCGTCCGTAATTGATGTATGTGTCGTATTTTGCGAAGCGTTGGCTATTCTTAAAGGCATGTCGGTTATGTCTTTGTTCCAGTCCAATTTAATTTCTTTTTGAATTATTTTCTGCACGTTTAAGCAGGGCTTCAGCTTATTAATTGCAATAGCTTCAAAAGCCAGAAGCATTTTCTCTGTTTTGCCTTGTAGAGAACTGAAAAATTGTTACTACTAACATGCATGACCTGTGAGTAGTACATGTTCGTATAATATATATATATATATATATATATATATATATATATATAATTAGTTGATACAAAATTTCACACAGTCAAACAGATCATCATTATTATTATTATTATTATTATTATTATTATTAATTATACTATGCTAAATGAAATAAACATATCAATATTAAATTGTAATACTTATAAATAAAGTACATCGCTAGTTTTAACGAACTCATTAAACTATTTAACGCTAACAGAAAATAAAAGAAAATATTGGAAGATATCGATAATTCTTGATTATAAAATTTCTAAATAAATATTACAGTCAATTTAATTAAATTTGCTCACATAAACCAGTGTGGACAGGGTAGCATTTACTTTAATCGAGGTTGCGATTTTGTTATAAACACCTGGTCCATTATTTATGTATATTTGTCAGTGTTAACTAAGTATTGCTTAGTGTAGTAAGGGAAATTCATCCAATAGACCGGTTTTGTCCATATTGAGAACTCATCACATACTGTCCAGAATTTGCTGCGGACAGGGTTCGAACCTTGGCAAGTCTGCTTCAGGATCAGGTGCTTCAACCACTGAGCCACCCTGCCGTACAAAAACATTTGTTGGATTACCATATCGCTGAACGCTAATCACTTTGTAGTTTGGATTTCTCATTCTCATGCATATATGTAACACATATTTTTGTTTAACACATTTATCTACCGATTGAATAACAATTTGGGTTAAAAATTTATATCCATATAAATCAGTGAAAAATAGTTGGTAATGTACATTTATGGTTGTGAAGAACCAACAAAAATGTGGTTATGCTTTAAAAATTTCGTATCTATTAACACGTCTGTTCAAATACAAATACTGAGATGAGCCAAAGTCAGCATACAGTAAAAGTGTATTCTCACACATGCATGCGTTTCGTGTTAACTGCCGACTGCGGTCCTAACCAACTTTTTATTTAATAAAGAAATTTTGGATAGTTGGACCATGCAATCTCTTAAACGTAGGTATAATAAATCAATAGTAGAGTCGACTTCAACTTATGCTATTTCCAGTACGACTTTAGAGAAAAGTCACTTAATATAAAATGTACCGTCAGTGTAATGGTTTTAGCACTAAATTTCACCTAAATTACGAACAACAGCCAGTCTGTATAGCTACTGCTCCAGCAATACCCTATTCTCCGGCCACTCAAGTATATACAAATACTATACCTTTGATTGAAAGATTTCATAATTATCACGAAAATATGATAACTGATGTAAGTCGAGGTCGGATTGTAAGGCTTAGCTGAGGAACCAGGTGTTAAGCGTGGGTGATATTCTTAATTTCAATGCAATTAGTCCAATGCAGGATTGGCACACATTATGTATAGTGAGTAAGCATTTCAGCCATATCGTTAAAGACTTTATTTGAAGTTAATTCAACCGTACCACATTACTTGACTAAATATATAATGTGTTTCGAAATTAATACCGGCTATTAGTGTTTAGCCAAACACATGCCTATATTGGATATCACCTTTGTTTATTCCAAGTTTGACACATCATCTGGTAACTTTATGAATAAATTTGTTTCTAGGCGCGACATGTTCAATACATAAATGCATATATGTTAGTGAAGGAAATATCTAACTGACCTTCTCCAGCTATTGTTACTTTAGTCTGGTCAATGTGCTACATAACTACGTTGTCTAAATACTCCCGAGAAATCGGAACACAAAAGGTATGGCACACAAACGTATAGTGGACATTAGTCCAAATATGACCAGAAGGATAAATCAAAGACAGCATGAACGGAAAGTACAATCTCGTGCACTTTCGTTTCGTGTTTACTGGCGACTCATCAGTACGGGCCAGTATTACGCCCTCTAACCACTATATATTTGGGTTAGGAATTTGGGAAAACAGGACAGTACAATCTCCTATAGGAATGTGTAAACCTGCAATAGTAAAACAAACTTCACATAAAGTCTTCAACAATAAGACTTCAAAGCCAACTCAACATATATAGTATACATAACAAGTCATCATATTTGATGAATAATATCGATCAAGGGCAGAGTGTGTGAATTTGTTGAAGTAAAAGGTGTTCATAAATTGTTTTAATTCTACATTTTTGGGAATTTAACATGTATTGAAATACATTTTGTTGGTACCATGTACATTTACGGTATCATGATGTTGGTATCGGGTACTGTGATACAATAGCTATCGTGTTGGTACCCTTTACATACTTAGTATTTATGCAATATATTATGAGTTGGCTTTGAAGTCGCATTGCCGAAGACTATATATGAAGTTTGCTTCACTAATTTAGGGTTACTCATTCGTATAGGAGATTGTACCGTCCTATTTTCCAACATTCCTCACTCAAATATATGGTGGGTAAAGGGCGTAATATCGGCTCTTACTGATGAGTCGCCAGTAAGCACGAAACGAAATTTCTCGAAGTTATAATTTTCGTTCATGTTCTCTTTGGTTTATCCTTCTGGGCATATGTGAATTACTTTTTTTACTAGTTGTGCAACACCTAATAAACAATTGCATATATATTAGCTTTCCGCCACAAACAGTATCTAACGATTATGTATAGTGGACAAGTTAACATAGTATTATTAATAAAACATGCTTATTAGTATAATGACCACATGAAACTGATGAACATAATAAAATCACTGATAATGACACACAACACATGCTTGTACTTTATGAGACGGCAAATTATGAGAAATTGACTTTCTGTGATCTGTTAAATACTGTAGGAATGGTTCAATTGTACGAGTGACATAACCAATGCTAAACATGGCACAGACAACGATTATTGTTAAATTTTATTAACGATAGTGTGTTTCATTCAGTAACATTTGGGTGTTTCATATCGGCATATCTAGTATTAAGTCATCAGTTGTTTGTAATTTTGATTGGCTTAAGCAAGAAATGGACACAGACAACATACAAAGAAACAACGCCTTGTCATAAATGAAATTTCAGCTTGACTGACCGTGTGTTTAATAAAAGAAGAAAGCATTGGTCTAGAAGGATAAATTAATTAACCAAAATGAACACTGTTCTTAACTTAATGAAATGACTGCGGCTAAATTTTAATTTTACATAAAAATATTGTTCTATAAATGTAGAACGAAAAATGACTCTAAGAAGAGCCTATGTAAAATGAGCAATGCTACATCACCCACCGCCAAAATTGCTTTAAGCCGTTTAAATCAAACTAAGTAAAGTTTGTTTGTTTCTTGAGTATGCTCTGAAGTAGTTCTTAACATGCTACCTTTCTTGACAGAATGATGACACTTGTTTTTGTTAATTAGAATTTTTTGTAATATTTTGGATCCCAATGCAGACTCAAATGTAGACTCCAATCGACTAATGGATAATGGTTTATGGCATCCGCTGTAGTCCATGGCAAAAAATTTGGTTGTCGAATAAAGCTCAGTGTACTTTGCCTTCTGAATGGACTGTACCGCATGGTATTGGAGATATGATTCCGCGGATGGTATTCTCTTGTGGGTTGCGGACGTAGATAGTTTAAAATAGGCTGGAGTCACGGAGAATCACTACGGAGAAGTTTCATAGTGCAAAAGGTAGCATTACATTCAGCACACAGGGAATCATTAGGTTATATTTCAAAGATTAATTGTCAATTTTCTCCTAGTCTTTCATAGGCTACAAATTCTCATTTATATGCGGTAGCATAGATATGGGAACCCGCAGGGTGGCCCGGTGAAAAGAGCACTAGATTTTGATGCAGAAGTGCCCAGGTTCGAGCCCAGTCCGCGGCAAATTCTGGCCAGTAAGTGATAAGTTCCCAATAAGGACGAAACCTTCCTACCGGATGATTTGCCTTTTCTACACTATACAATTCTTAATTTATACTGACAAATGTAAGTAATTCATGGGTCAGGTGTTTATATCAATATCACAACCTTGATTATAGTAATTGTTACCACTAATGTACGTTTAATTATATTAAGCCACTGAAATCGTATGATTTTAAGTTTTATTTATATTTATTTGTGATTAATAACATGTTGAATCCTGACTAGTTTATTGGTGTGTGCCTGTGTACAAATGGAATTCTTTCTCACAGTTTATATATGCGATGCGTGAGTTCTGGTTGCACATTTTTAACCACTGTATGTTCAATTATTTTTTCTCTGGATGATGTCAACTATTTTAAGTTGCTCACTAGTTGTAGCCCCCTCCACCAACCTCCTCGTAACAAAGTACGATTTGTAGTCCCGAGCACTGCTGATTATAATAATAATTTTGATGGCGCAGCTACATCTACATCAAGTTGTTTTCAGTTCGGTTGAATATTTTCATTCAGTTTCAACGAATTGTTTGGTTTGACTGGATACCAGAATATTATTGCTGGTTTAGGTGATTCATCGGACACTGTATAATGTTGGTGGAACTATTGAATGAGCTTGGTCATTATATAGAATTCTTATGAAATGTTACTTATGCAGAAATGAGACGTTTCAACAATTAGTTTGTCCCACTTCAAAAAAATGCTGAAAATCTCTGATTTTGGTTACAGATATTGGCTTTTTTAAACAGTTTCTGTGGTAAATGTTGGTAAATTCTCATTATGCTATCACGCGAACACGCAAATTTTTAAATTATGGAGAATTTGTTGAGACCGAGCAATTGATCTTTGTCATCCATTTTCACAATTCTCCATGTGATAAAGGTTACGGTTACATTTAAACTAAGGAAATTTTCTTTCGTGATTCAATGAAACCGACCTTAAATAAATAGGCTGGCAGGTTGTATCTAAATGTTAAGTTTTGGGAACACTTTTGTTCTTATACTCTGTAATTCAAGATGACCATGGTCTTTTATAAACTGTTGTGAGTAGTTGCCAAATAACAAAAATTGACTCAGATAGCTTAGCTCTTCCTGACACAATTGTCTATTAAATTTATCATTAAGGCCTTTGACACAATTATGCTGTAGTGAATGTATTCTATTCTCGAGTGAGTTGGATATCCAAAAACGGAGGAGTGCATTCTGTTTTTATCTCGAGGGAGAATTTAATCTATGAATCGTCTTCAATGGCTGGTTTGACCGTTTCAGCTTGGTCTAATACTTCTAAGATATATAGGAGTAGATTTCCATATATTGATTATATAGTATACACTGTACAATTATATTTTTCAGAAAAAGAGTTGTAAAATGAAGCTTTCCACTACTAAACATTTAAACTGTCAGTAAAATTAACCATCAAAGGTAAATTGTACGTTTTTTATCTAGTAATATTACATCGTTGAGGTCATTAGTTTCTACAGGACACTTAAAAAATCAATTTTTAATCAGGTCACAAAAGGAAGTCGTTGTTTTTCCATTGTTTTACTATTACACAGTAAAACCTCCTTGAAAGACACTTCGGTTGTCGTGGCTACATTCCTCTATAGTTTATTAAATGATTTATGAGTAAGAAGATAACTTTACTTCATATACCGAGTTTGGATCCTTTTGTGTTCTATTCCCAACATTATTGTAGCAGAATAAAGTTTGCAGTTAAACACAGCTCACGCCATATTTCTAAATCACAATTCCGGTTAGCATATTGAAATGTTTTGAAAACAGAAATAGCCATGGACTAACGATAAATTAGATTAAAGAAATTTAGTCAGTACCAAGTGAGCACAATTAATTTATCTATTCTTCAAATATCGAGCATCGTATATCCAACGGCAAAAGACTTTACTACGTGTTCAAAAATTTCATTAACGCAACACAGTTTAAGGGAATTTTTTGCGACAGAAAATATACTAATTACCTGATGCCTGTTGTTCGAAACTATGATATCGCTGCCACTATTCACATTTACACTCAGAATATTTTGTGGTCATTTTCTGGGTGTTTAGAAGTAGTTGTAATAATCAATTTTTGTGAAATTTAGGATATCCTGAAATCAATTTTGTCGATACCATGTACCAACTGGGCAACCATAAAATTGGTACCATATACTGACTTAACATTCATAGTGTTAGTACACTTTACAGGCTCGGTATATATTATATATAGCGAGATTTCTTTTAAGTTGCGTTGTCGAAGACTTTGTGTGAAGTTGGCTCCACTACTGCAGGTTTACAAATTAATATAGGAGATTGTACAGTCCAATTGTTCCGCATTTCTCACCCAAATCTTTAGTGGGTATAGGGCGTAGTACTGGCTCCTACTGATGAGTTGCCAGTAATCCCGAAAAGAATGTGTACATGAAATTATACATTCAGTTCATGCTGATTTTGGTTTATCCTTCTGGTTCTATTTGAACTAATTTGTTACTAGGTGTACAACATCTAATACGCAATTGCATATATATTAGCTTTCCGCAACAAACAGTGTTTAACTTTTAAAATTGACAATTGTCCAATTTCGTTTAAAATGCTTCCTTTATACTTAATGTAATATATCATAAAAACAACCATCTTTTCACTATATGAGCATGTACCATGTATTTGTGCGTGTGTATATATTACTTCGAAGTATTCCGTTAAATTTAATTACATTTACGTTCAAATATTCGAATTTACATTGACTAATATCAATTAAGTTTAATTAATTGGTTATGTCAACCTAGTAGAGGCAGGACATACAATTTATGCAGATTACCTGACACTTGAATGAGGATTGTTTTTGCGAACCTGGATTAATTGAAACTACCTGATCTGCGTTTTGACTAACGCAGCTTTCATTGTTCCAGTAGGTCCAGTAGAAAACTACTGGAACAATGATACCTGACACTTGTTTTGCGAAACAAGGCACCTTATTCACTGACGACATTTTTGAGCAAAATATGTCGGGACCGTTCTCCGGGCTACTTTGTCGACGGTAAGCTAATGGCACCAAGCAACATGATAATCATTAAGTTAAATTTTAAATTTCATTAAAATGGTTTCTTTTATACTCGTAGATACCTTCAATAAATATGTGTGCCATGTATACCTGTGTGCATATAAATATCACCGTAAAGAATTCTGTTAAATAAAATTACCCTCACGTGAATGCTCAGATAAGTAACGATTCACCATGTAAGCATACACCATGTATTTGTGTGTATGTGTGTGTATGTGTGTGCCTTTTTGGAATCATAAAGTAATGAGTTAAATATAATTAACTTCACGTGTATGTTCATATAAATGAAACTACAACGATTAATGTTAATCCCTTTTTGCACACATCATAATAATTTCTCACAAAATTAAATATTGGAAACTTATTTTGTTAAACAAAGATTAAGTAATTATTCAATTCCCTGGTTGACTAGAGAATCTGGTGAAATTAAATAGGGAGAGCATAATGAATGAAACAGCGATAAAAATATCACTAGATTCAATTTGGAACACATAACTAAATAATGGTAGGAAGCGACTGTTGTACGAATCAGAACAGGACACTCGCCACAGTAAAGGGTTAATGGTGCTGGATTAAAATTAAATAAACGTTAGCGAGAAAAAAAAATTCTCTCCATTAATTTTACTGTTAAATTAGATCCCTTATATAATGTAAAACTTATTTATAAACATTACATTGGTCCTACGAACTCCTCAGATGTTATGAATAATATCAATAATCAACGCAACGAAACACGAGCCAGCAAAGCTCTTCTGCAACACAACCATACATTGCGAGGACTCTGTAGAGGTAGCAGTCGAAATAAAGTGTAAGCGTTTATGAAAACAGAATGGTTTCACTTGGTGTCTTATTATTGTTTAGTAACATTACACTGGTAAAAACAAAAGCGTCTATCTTGTGTGACTTAATCTAAAATGAAATTCCAGATTTCCGTATAAACATAAATGGCGTGAACAAAGTAATATTACCATTTGCAAAAGACTTGCAATTTGCATTTATTGATCAATTTTCCGAAAATTAAATGGTCTAGCTCTGAGAAGCTATATTCTACCTCTCCGAAATTATATATAAACGCGCAACCGTAAACAAGCGATCCACACAAAAATAATTCAATAATACACACTTTCAAGGAGGTATGCGAATAATATATTTCATTCATCACAGAAGCAGAAAACAAAGCTGAAACTCTGAAAAATGCCAATGATGCTGATCCAGACTTCAAATTTACGTTCAAGGTAAAGAAAGACAATATTATTTCTTTCATGGGCATTCAATAAGCTCAACGAATAATGTTGACATGACAACAACAATAAGTAGAAAAACGACGTTTACTAGGCGATCAATTAACTGCAAACGCAGAGTTCCACAATACAAAACGGGAAATTTATTCATTATCCTAACAAATCTAGCAAGCATGAACTGCTCTGATCAAGAGATCAAGGAAGAGTTAAACCACCTAAGAAATATTTTTATTGCCAAACAACTACGCAAACAGAATTTGAGAAATGAACATATCATTATGCGCAATTAGCAACACAATGAATAAGAACAAAAATTTCATCATTAAATCGCTGTTTTGTGACGAATTTACAATATTTACGATTGCACGCGTTTCAGTGAATTACAATAGATAACTTTTTTTAAATCTAACGTTAAACCTCGCCTTCAGAACACGCACAGAAATCAATTGCCAAAAATATTTTCTTTTTCCGTAATATACATATTAACATGTATTTGTGGTAACTGGCTCACAAGGAGTAAAAAGGCAATTTATCAATTATATCCACTAAAAGTGATCAATCACAAAACTTGTTTCAGAAGGACCTAGAATTTTCATAAAAAATTATTTATTTAGAAGGATATTTGTAAAGTGGTACACAACCAACATAATGAATTTATCTGACCTAAATAAAAAAGACAAAAAATTATTTTGTACGTACTCGAAGTTTATTATATCATATTGCAAGCACCCTACATATTTTTTTTACATTGCTAATCAACAAAATTATATTCGAGTGGACACGGATCAATAAAATCAACTCAAATATTGCAGTATTTGGCCTAGCCCAACTATCCGTTGGATGCGAATCATAAATTATTCAACCGAACTAGCAACAAATTGAAGAAAAAAAAGAAGAAGCGGCATAGTTGTCATCATTGTCCACACAAAAAACTGTACAAATTTGTAAATGATTAATGCTAAAATCTGTATATCCTACAATAATAAACAGGTGACACTTCAGGGCAACACTTGAATTATTTGAAATGCACACAGCATTCAAATAAAATAACTTTTCATTGTAAAAGCTAAGAATAAAAATTGCGTATCTAAATTTTTTAAACCAAAATAATAGAAAGCAGATCACCTGCTTTATTCTGTTATTCAATTAGATTCAATCCTAAACACACACACACTCAAATATATACAATTAATTAGAAACAAACAACAAGTAATAATTAAATGTTGAGTTGTAACGCGCAGTGCTGTCTTGTTTTGAATTTCGCAGCCGTTTTCTTGTGCGGGACAATTGATATCTCACGTAGGTCGGTAAAATCTTTAATCCTTTACATTTCCAGGTGCACCGATTTTTGGTCTCGATTGATGGGTTCTCACTTGACCCTTCATTTTGAAGCCCTCCATCAGCTGCTTGTCTTAAAATGACGTTGGAACCAAATTTTTCGAATTTTTTCATGTGCGTATGATGTCAACCCTGAAGTTGGGACCGGAAGTGAATCCCCGTAAATTTCGGGAAAAAAGAGTGGAAAATCTTGTTCCAACGTCATTTTCAGACAAGTAACTGATGTAGGGCTTCTAAAAGAAGGGGCAAGTGAGAACCCATCAATCAAGGCCAAAAATCGGTGCACCTGGAAATGTAAAGGATTCAATATTTTACCGACCGTGTGGTATCAGTTGTCCCGCACAGGAAAACGGCGGCTAAATTCAAAACAACAAGTAACAAATAAATAAAAGCGAAATTCACAATAGGACTATTGATTGTTTAATCAATCAGAATGAAACTCGCGAAAATTGTAATTGTTGAAAAATTTCCATGTTGATAATTATTTTATAAATTAACTAGCCTATTTATGCTTTAACAGGTGTATACTTCAATATTTAATGGCGTTTTATCCTAAAACTAATCTATAGGATATATACATATAATATAGCCAAGAGAAACAAAATTGATTTAACTAAATCGGCCAAATCATGTAATCAAGAATAAAATATATAAGTATTTTATAAAAAATATTTAATATAATGTGTCATTCGTGAATAATTACCAAATTAATAACTGTGACAGCACGCCAATTTTTGTCAATTTACTTTATGATTAATATTATATCTTCACAGCGACCATATACAGTTTATTTACCTAAAATATATTTTAACAGGTTTGATCGAGTATGAAGCGGCAAGTAAAATCAGTCCTGACGATCAAAGCATCAAGGATGACATGATTAACATCAGACAAAATATGAAATGCTGAACTGACTTGACTTTCTCCTGCTAAACATCGAATGCATAATTTTTTTTAAATAAATAATTAAAAAATCAATATGCCGATTATTTAAATTTAGTGTGTGGTCGTATCAAGGTTATTTGCTTCGATTATCCTACGTCATCTTAGCGCTTCACGTGAATCACATACAAGAGAAGAACAGGCCGGATTCCGCGCAGGACGAGGTTGTATAGATAATATTTTTACGTTAAGGCAAGTTCTCGAACAGAGACATTTATATCACCGTCCCACAATAGTCGTCTTTCTGGACTTCAAGGGTGCATTTGATTCGGTGGATCGCAATGTTTTATTCCATATCTCGTCGAAAAGCGGTGTGCCCACTAAATTTGTTAATATTATACGAGCTCTCTACACAAATACTTCTGGTCGCGTTAAGGTTCACAACGAATTAACGCATAACTTTACAACCAGCAGTGGTGTTCGTCAAGGTTGTCCACTTTCCCCATTTTTGTTTAATTTTGTAATCGATTCTATTATAAACAACACTCTCCCACACATTCAGGACGCTGGAGTTGAAGTTCTCCCGGGAGATAAACTAGTCGATCTTGACTATGCGGACGAAATCGTACTATTATTCGACAATCAGCATGCTGCCCAGGCCACCTTGAATAGATTAACAGACGTTGTTCCGTCTTTCGGTATGAAATTCGAACCCTCTAAATGTAAGATACTGTTACAGGATCACCCACCACTCACTTCAACGTTGCGACTGCAGAATAAAGATCTTGACATAGTCGACAGGTTTACATATCTTGGGAACTCTATCAATAACGTAGGCAATATGTCCGACGAGGTGAGAATACGGATCGCGAAAGCTAGAGTGGCTTTCTCGAACCTTTGTCATTTATGGAGAAGCGCCAATATTTCACTTTGCCTTAAAGGTCGTGTTTACAATGCATCTGTACGCGCAGTCTTACTATACACTAGTGAAACTTGGCCACTTAGAGTTGATGATCTGAGACGCTTACTGGCATTCGATCATCGTTGTTTGAGAAGTATAGCACATGTTGGTTACCAACAACGAATAACTAACGTTGACATCCGTAGACATATTTTTGGATCTGACAGTAAGTGCTCGTCGTTAGAAAAAACAAATTAGGCTCCATCAACTTCGTTGGCTCGGTCACGTTTTGCGTATGCCCTCATTTCGATTGCCCAATAGAGCTCTGTTCTCTCATCCAGCACCAAATTGGCGTAAGAAACAAGGTGGGCAGATTTTGACATGGCAGAAACAATTAAAGTCACTTACATCCAAATTGGTTATTATAGGATCCACTCGTCTGCCGGGATGGGGTCCTCGTGCACATCACAGTTCTTGGTTAGAAACCCTTAGCGATATGGCTGCGAATCGAGCTCAGTGGCGATCTTGTTGAAGATGTCTAGTAGAATCATCTTCGTAACTTTCTTTTCTTAGTAGGGCAAAGTTAGCTGCGATGTTTCGTTTGTTTATGACATGATACAGTGAAATCCGCAAGGAAGCTGTATTGCTGATGTCGCCTTGCCCGAATGCTAACTTGGCCATAATGGTGGTGTTAGATTGCCTCATTTCTGTGAGTTATCCTGATAAATTTACTCATAGTAGCAAGGTATTCCTTCTCTCTCTCTCTCTCTCTCTCTCGTAAATCTCACTAATAATTTGTCTAAATTCACTTGTATACTTTTTGTTCACTCCTTATGGTTATATGGCAGTGAAACATTAGTAACTTGACTTTTGTGTGGCTGGACATGATGATGATGATGTGGACGTATTTATTTAACTAAGTATTGATTGCGCTGTCAGCAATAAATTTTATTCAAAAGGAGATAAACACAATATCGCAAAATTAATATTGAAGCATATTGTTACGATACCTTACTCAGCTACTAATACGCTTAGCAGTTTTGTGATACCCATAGTCTTAATGAATTAATCTTAATTAAGTAAAACCACTATCTTCCTTTTAAATCAAAGTCAAACAAATCAGTTTTGTGTGCAAATATTGCAATAATTCATATAGAAGCCCTAAAACTAGCTCGGCACTAATGATGCTTTCTGAACAAACTAATAGCTACCATTCTTAATTATTGATCACTGAAGCACCGTTCACAGTTGCAGTCACAATCTGACTCAATTAACCTATTCCAAACGATTAGGAGCGCATACCATCCCGTTGGCAGTAGGAAATTTAGTTTGAGCGTTTAAAGTATAAATGCGATTCTAAGATGATATGTTACGACAAAAATTTCACACCCCACGATTCTCCCCAAAAGAGTAGAAATAGATTTCATACCTCCACCACCACTATTGTAGCCATCGTAGCACAACAAAAACTGGCTCAATGATCCAACTGCGATATCTATGTAATTTTAAAAATTTAGATGTGGCTCTCGCCATTTAACTTAATCATCCAAGATTTTACTATGACACTTAGCGCCTCTCTTCAAAGGTCTACACACGGTTAGAATGGATGCATGTCAAAATGAAATTCAAGCATGCAACATTTTTATCAACTCTACTTTTACTTTCAAGTATGTAATAGGTGTTGCGAACCTAGTAACAAATTAGTTCAGTTGTGACCAGAAGGATAAACCAAAGGCAGCATGAACGGAAAGTATAATCTCATGCACATTTGTTTCGTGCTTACTGGCGTCTCATCAGTAGGAGCCGGTATTACGCCCTTTTAACCACTATATATTTGGTAGAAGAATGTGGAATAATAGGACGGTACAATCTCCTAGACGAATGTGAAAACCTGTAATAGTGAAGTTAACATAATCTAAAGTCAACGACAATGCGACATCAATGCTAACTCACACTATATAATATATATACCGAGTCTGTAAAGGATACTAACACTATGGCTATTGTGTTAGTAACTGATACCTTTTTGAAATCGATGAGTACCGGATACTAACACTATGGTTTCCGAGTCGGTTACATGATACCAACCTGATGGATATAAATTTATGCTAAAGTTCACCCAAATTGAGAATTACAACAATTTCCGAACACCTGTTACTCCAGTTAAACCATACACTCTGACCTTCATCGATATCAGTTATCACATTTCGCGATAAGCATGACATCATGCAATTAAATATATTAAAGTTAAATACTGTTTGTTGTGAAGAGCTAATATATATTCAAGTATGTATTAGGTTTTGCGAACCTAGTAACAAATTAGTTCAGTTGTGACCAGAAGGATAAACCAAAGGCAGCATGAACGGAAAGTATAATCTCATGCACATTCGTTTCGTGCTTACTGGCGACTCTACCTTTACTTACTCGCGAGTTTTGTAAATCAACTACGTGTGTTGTAAGGCAATCCATCGAAGTCACCTTAACGCTGAATTAAATTAACTTATGTAAATATTATTTCCTGAAAAATGGTTTTAAGTAACGGCTTCTACATGCTCGTTATTAGATTTATTTATTCTAGCTAATCAATTTAACAGTTAATTTTCTACAAAGAGCATAATGTTTAAAAAATTGGCATGCAAGCCTTATCGATGCTAAACCAGCTGTGATGTAGGGTTAAATACCGTTTGTTGTGGAGAACTAATATATATGTTGCGAACCTAGTAACAAATTGGTTCAGTTGTGACCATTAAGCACGAAACCAATGTGCATTAGATTATACTTTCCATTTATGCTGTCTTTGGTTCATCCTTCTGGTTACAATTGAACTAATTTGTTACTAGGTTCGTAACGCCTAATACAAACTTGTCAGTTAGGGTATCACTTAGTCAGAATTTTGTAATATGGCAGTATTATTTTATACAATCAAGTTTGGTTCACTCATTAACTGTTCTTCTTTTTGGAATATAAAAGCAGCAAACTGTGTTCTATTTAATTATAGTAATAGTAGGTATGGCCATGTTGCAATGAACATGACTTTTAGCAAAGGGCTACACTTACACCCTCGAATTAAACTAAGTTATATTGCCCAGTTGATTCCTCCGATGTTTGGCATCATATGTTGAGTGAGCTCTCACTTTCTCAAGGCAAAACGGAGAAAGGCGACTGGCGAGGCAACCATCCTAGGAATTGAGAAAAGTTATTTCATAGACAAGTTTTATATTAAATTCATTGCAACCATAAACAGAGAACGAAGGCTCTTGCGCAGTGATCTCCAGAAGCCTATATGTTTATATGAACGAGTAAACCAGGCTTTACTGCCGATCAACAATATATCAAGCAAACATGGGTATGAGCCATTTGAGCATGACAGAAAACAATCTCCACAGGTACTAAGACGGCGGTGGCGATGGTCGAGTTTCTCATTATTTTTCCCGAAACCAATGAAGCATAGTAAGTATTCGGCTAAGGCGATGTATTAGTTCAACCTTTTGATGCAAGCAATGCTAATATAAAAAGATTGTCCAAAGTGTAAAGGCCATAAATTTAAACTTGTTTGAGATGAGCAAATGCTATATCATCAGGTTATCACACTATCGATTGTAAAGTTCAGTTGTCCAAAATCATTCTATGGTAAAGAATTTTTAGAAGACAACTTTGACGTGAGAATTTTTTTGAAACACTAAAGCTCGTAACGCAAAATTTATTAGAATACACAATAGCAGTACATTATTTGTACACTTAAAATTCTTAAGTTTAGTGTGTTATTACAAGAACCTGGATAATGCAGAAATTTATTGCGTAGCTCTCTCAGCATCGGAACTTAAATTGATTATATTACCAAGCTCACATTCAAGCCGGAAAAAAGTTTATAAAAATGTATATTCGTACGTTTATCCATGCGAGCAATTCAGTTGGACAAACCTATCATCCTCATCAGCAGAATCATCACATTTTCATCGCCAACCTCAACATATCATTATCATTATATGCAGTATCATCATCATAATCAGCAGCAGCAGCTTCATCATCACCATCACCGCCATCATCAGCTTCATCATCATCAACAACAACATCATCATCATCATCATCATCATCATCATCATCATCATCAGCAGCAGCAGCATCATTTTCATTATCAGCATCATCTCAATTTAATCATCAACAAAATCATAATTTCCTCACTATCATCAACATAATCATCATTTCAACATCATTATCATCATCAGCAACAGCATCTTCATCATCATATATTTCATATTCCTTATCATCATCTTCAACATAACCATCATCCTCATTATTATTATCATCATCATAATCATTATTATTATCATCACCGCCATCATCATCATCATCATCATCATCATCATCATCATCATCATTATCGCCATTATCATCATTATTATAATCAACAGCATCACTATCATCGCTATCATCATCATCATCGTCTCCATTATCGCCATAATCGTTAATCATTATCATCATCATCATCATCATCATCATCATCATTATCATCACCGCCATCATAAATAGTGATATATAAATGTGAAATACTAATGCTGTACTGTCGGATATCCTCAAAGTTGGATATTTCCGCTATGGGAGAGCACTAAGTCACTCCGTAGAGTAATTTAAAACGTATATTTCATTTACCGAATCTACAAAATAACTGTAAGGAAAATAAGTTCTAGCTGATTTATACGATTTTAGACGTGCTGAGCAGTAGCTCAAGCAGTACTCTGCTGAATGCATAACAAGCACGCCAAGATCTCACGAGTAACTAACTGCATACGAGGCTTTTGTAATAAGTCCAAATAAATTAGGCCTACCTGTGAAACAACGGTAACCGAGAGACAACTAAGTGTCTTATTTTGGAAATTCTGATTTGGAGCCAAACAATAAATAACTCTATCTACCTTATTCCTGATAATACTCAGAATTTGTGCACAAAGAACCAAGCTTCATTAACGTATAAAAAATTACATGCATAGATGTATTATACACACGACATTTAAACCACAGTAAGATATTTACGTTTTCAAAGAAATTGCGAAGATTGGAGAAGGTTACACTAGCTTTCGCGATTCTCATATTTAACTTGTCACTCATTTTGCCCAAGTTATTAATACATCTAATGAGGTATGTAAATCTTTCAAATAAGTCCAGATCTTTATGTTGCCGCAGCAGAGTCCAAGTGAGTGAAGTTTGATCCCGTAGAAGTACTTCAAAATTAAAAGGTGAGAATTTATCAACCAAAGATATCCTGTGCACAAAGTCGGCTATTGAATAATAATAAAATACCAGTTGCATTATCAAGATATAAGAGTCTACCACATGGAGGAACTCCGATTCATGCATCTCAAATTTATGAAAGACATTAGAGCACGTATTACGAAATGAATTAAAATCGTAATTGTTCGACCAATTAACGGACACGGTAGTAGTGCTACAGCAGAACCGAATCTCAGGTATAAAACTTAAACTTCGTAGTGCAACTGAACAGAATAAACTACCTGGTTTAATCATCAGCATCGCAATAATACCGTCAGATAACACTAACTACCAGAAATAAACAGCATCACTACTGTTTAGTTAAATCATTGTTGTCACTGTATTTATTTATAGCACAGACTAACGTGTTTGATCAATATAATCGCAGATGCGCAAATAAGCAGCACTGAATCCCTGGATTAATAGGCATCAACGCAGCTGAGCATTTTATCGGCACCAAATGCCTAATAAAGATATCATTTCCATAGTTCTTGTTGCTAGCACGAACCAACTGATTTATTCGGCATCATAGCAGTAGTGCCGCTAGATAGCAATGACTGTCTCAATTGAACAGCATCCTAGAATCAGTGCATCCAAACGACACTGACTGTCTGATAACATCACCGTTGGCACCCATGAGAGCAAGCGTACCAGACGCGAAGGACAGGTTTCGGCTGGTAAAGGAAACTTTGACGAATGAAATCTGAGAAACTAGTGCTCAGTAGCCTGGGTTTTAGACTTACTAAGAGAAGAAAACTGTGAATACAAGCCGTTCCCACTAGGACTGAGCGAACTAGTTTTCATTACCACCCACAAATTACCGTGAACCATACGAATTATACTGCATCGGCCGTCGCACAGAATAAAAATGGTCACCTTACACGCTGAGTCGTGCTGGGTGGATAAGCTAAATAAGGCTATTACAAAAATATTCATCACTTATTCTGCCTCACGTTCTTCACTTTTCTCTGCTCAATCTAACAATAACGCTACTTCATGTATTATAAATACGATTTATGTTGATAATACTATTGAGCCCAATGTCGGAAAGCAAAATATTGAAAATAGTTCAGTAAACTACCATTCGTTAAACATTGGTTAGGTTATAATGTCAGCACATTTAATTCGCGACCACTCAAACAAACTGGACAAATATATATATGGACAATACAATTGCACAATAATTCATTGTGCGGGTGGTGGTAACAATTCTTTAAATCAAGTTTGCGTGCTTGAAGTAAACCCTAATCCCATTGTATTTAACCAGTCGTCGAACAACATAGCAAAACTACCTCTTGTCGCACGCACTGACGCGTTTCGACCTTTCAGGATCGTCATCAGAGTACGACGGCATACTGACTAGTGAGGATCAAACTGCATTTCAAAAATATAGAAAGCAAAATTGATCCTCGCTAGTCAATTTGCCGTCGTACTCTGATAATGATCATGGAAGATCGAAACGCGTCAGTGCGTGCGACTGGCGGTAGTTTTGTTATGTTGATCGACGACTGGTTAAATACAATGGGATTGGTGTTTACTTCAAGCTCGCAAACTTGATTTAAAAAAGGACAAATGCTTGTACCTAATGGATCCGGTGTATATATCAAGATCGCAACCTTGATTAAAATAAATGTTATCACCGCCCGCACAACCAGTTTTTATTTTAAATATATAAAATGGACAAAAATTAATTACCTGACCTGTATTTTGACTAAAACAGGCTGAATTTCACTTGTTTTGTTTCTCAACGATATTTCGACATCCTTTGGCGGATACCTTATTCAGTGTCCTTATGTCTTTTATAAATCTGAGATGCATGAATCGGAGTTCCTCTCTGTGGTAGACTATTATATCTTGATAATGCAACTGATATTTTATTATTATTCAATAGCCGACTTTGTGCACAGGATATCTTTGGTTGAGAAATTCTCACCTTTTAATTTTGAAGTACTTCTACGGGATCCAACTTCACTCACTTCGACTCTGCTGCGGCAACGTAAAGAACTGGACTTAAGTGGCTGAATATGACTTTAACATTTACATGCGTTGGAATATTCGTTTTGTGAAATGACGTAACTGAGGTCAGCCTCACATTTTCGGGTTGGGGGAGACCAATAAATCAGTAACACTCGTCTTAACCACATGCCATTTCAAGTGATAAAATTTGAAATCATAACGAGTCACGTGCGTGTGAAATCTAACTCAACCCACTCAGGTTGTACTTAGGATTTTCGTGTTTAATAGGTAATACAATTAAACAATCAATGATTGTGCGAGTGGTGGTAACAATTCTTTAAATTCAACTTTCGAGCTTGAAGTAAACACCAATCCTATTGTATTTAACCAGTCGTCAAACTGTGTTTGTGACTTGCGGCAGTTTTGCTATGTTGTTCGACGACTGGTTAAATGCAATGGGATTGGTGTTTACTTCAAGCTCGCAAACTTCATTTAAAGAATTGTTTAAGAATAGTTATTGCCATATCATTAAATAGACGCACGTCATGCATGTGCATGTGTGTATATACATAACTAAAAACTACTCTGTTAAATAAAACGAATAAATATGTACTTCCATCTAAATTAAACAATAGTCAATAGACATTAATTTACCCTTTGCACGCGTCAGACTATTATTATTATTATTATTATTATTATTATTATTATTATTATTATTATTATTGTTTGAAATGCTGCATTATTAGAGTGATCTAGATAGCTAGGCTGGAGGCAAGACACAAAAGTCATATTCAACAAAATAAAAAGCTTAATTATGATATGAATTAAAATAATTGACGGTTAGACAAGAAAATTTTGGAAATTATTTAACGCAAGAATAAACAATATAAAGAAAGAAAATAGAAGACCTTTAGTAAGCGTTTAACTCACTAAAATAACGAACAGTTAAAGGGAGAAATTTGGAAGGACTATACTCTCACAGCTGAGTAATCATTAATTAGAAAATAAGGCCAATAATAAGCCAATCTTAATTCGATCTTCTTAATCTCTTACTGGAACTAGCCTCAGATTCTAATTGATGCAATATTATTTTTCTACCATTATCCTATTCTGTATTCCAAATTGAAACGAACAATTTTCAGCATCTGTTTCATTCATAATATCATCTCCAGTTTTAATTTCGATAGATTACGACTACATATTGATATGCGTCTCAATCATCTCAGTTAATAGTGTGTTCGTTCTCCACTACATGACGGGGAAGATCATATTTAGCAATATGTCCACACTTAAAAGCAGTTCTACGTTCACATCTTCTTACCTTGATTGGATGCATGGTCTCACCAACATACTTGAGAATACAATCATTGCATGTGATTTCATACACCTGGTGTTTCTAAGGGTTTAATCTTTTAATTTTGGTTGCAGAGTCTAGTGCCTTGGGTACGAGACTGTTATTAAAAAGTCCTTATATTTTATTTTGGAGCTATCGATTCTGTTTTTCGACTTAGTTTAGAGTCATATAGAACTATGATCTTACGATCTTTCTTCCATTTATCAGCTTTTATGAACCTCTAATTAGGAGTAAATTTTCTTACGACATCCATCATATTTGCTTCTATTAAATGAAGAGGATAACCATTAGCCCTGAATATATCTCGCAGTCTACCTAATTCCAACCTCCTACGCATTATGTCTGTTAATCTTAGGCTTCTTAAATTTAATGACTTGACACCGAAAAATTGTAAGTCGCCTGATGATTCTCTTTCACGAGTAAATTAAGAATCGCTCATTCAATTCGTTAAATTTAAGAAGTGTAACATGTCATTATCACCACAGTTCCAGATACAATGTTGACTTCAGTGGTGCCTTATCAAAAAGATTATCCTCCAAATAATGCATGAAGATGTTTACTGTTGGGACCGTCAAATGTTGTCCCATTGGGACACCTCTAATTTGTTTATAATATTGTTTCCTAAATTTAAATTAATTAGAGGGCATACATATGCCCATCAACTTTATGATATGCCCAATCTTCGTTTTACTGTCTTATAATATTAAGGGGTTATCAACTATGAAACACGGAAAACAATCCAGAACTTCAGGTACCGGTTTATTCGTGTACATATAGACTACATATAAGCTCACCAATCTATCACCTTCGTCTAGAAAACACATTTGTTAACAATTTCAACCACCTTATTCGAGTTCATCAAAGTCATCATCAATTTCGTAACGCCGCCAGACTACACCGTCCGTCTAATCTAAATCGCGTCTAAACAGCACTAATTTCATAGCTTGATCATTTTCATTGCAGAAGTGCAGCTAGACATTGCACTATCTACTTGACATAATGATCATAACTACAATAGTGCCGTCGGATTTCACTGACTGCTTGGATTAATCACCACCATTATAGTGAAGCTGCCAGGTGGCACCGATAGCCTGGTGTATTCGCCTTTAATATAGTAATCGCCATATTTCTACTTGTGACGCAAGACATCACTGCTTGGCTGATTAAATCATCCTCATTGTATTAGTTTCGCTAGACTGGTCAGACTGACTGGTTAAATCATCAACATTGAAGAAAAAGACCTAGGCAATGAGAATTTATTAGTTAAACCATCTTCATTATAGTAGTGCATCTAAGCAACTCTGTCTGCTTTTATTGGTTATCTTCATTGTGGCATTGCTGTTAGACAGTACAAACCGCTTCGTTTAATTGTCCTCACTGTAGCAAATCTGGCAGACAGTACTTACTGCCAGGGAAAATAATCACCATTGTGATAGATCAGTAAAATGGCACTGACTGCCAGATTCAATCATAATCATTGTAGTAATACAGCGTAACAGCATCGATCTCCTGGTTTAAAAATCCTCATCTTAGTTATGCAACGAGACAGCATGATACGAAAATCATCATTGTAGTAGTTCGTCGAGTCGGCAATTACCGCCTGGTTCAATAATCTTCGTCGTATTATTGCCGCTAGCCAGCACAGACCGTCCCGTTTAACTGTCGTCATTGTAGTAATGCAGCGAGATAGCGCGCATTAAATAGTTTAACCATCATCATAATATATGAAATACTTTTTGTTGCGAAGATCTAATATATATGCAAGTATATATTAGGTGTTGCGAACCTAGAAACAAATTAGTTCAGTTGTGACCAAAAGGATAAACCAAAGACAGCATGAACGGAAAGTATAACTCTGCACATTCGTCTCATGCTTACTGGCAACTCACCAGTAGGAGCCGGTATTACGCCATTTAACCACTATATATTTGGTCGAAGAATGTGGAATAATAGGACGGTACAATCTCCTAGACGAATGTGCAAACCTGCAATAGTGAAGCTTACATCATATAAAGTCTACAACAATGTGACTTCAACGCAAACTCACACTATATAATATTTATATCGAGTCTGTAAAGGATACTAACCCTATGGCCATTGTATTAGTAACTGATACCAACATTGAAGTCGCATTGTCGTAGACTTTATATGATGTTAGCTTCACTATTGCAGGTTTACACATTTGTCTAGGAGATTGTACCGTCCTATTATTCCACATTCTTCGACCAAATATATAGAGGTTAAAGGGCGTAATTCCGGCTCCTACTGATGAGTCGCCAGTAAGCACGAAACGAATGTGCATGAGATTATACTTTCCGTTCATGCTGCCTTTGGTTTATCCTTCTGGTCACAACTGAACTAATTTGTTACTAGGTTCGCAAAACCTAATACATACTTGCATATATATTAGCTCTTCGCAACAAACAGTATTTAACTGTAATATATTGAATTGAATGATGTCATGCTTACCGCGAAATGTGATAACTGATATCGATGAAGGCCAGAGTGTATGGTTTAACTGGAGTAACATGTGTTCAGAAATTGTTGTAATTCTCAATTTGGGTGAACTTTAGCATAAATTTATATCCATCAGGTTGGTATCATGTACCGACTCGGAAACCATAGTGGTAGTATCCGGTACTCATCGATTTCAAAAAAGGTATCAGTTACTAACACAATGGCCATAGTGTTAGTATCTGGTACTCATCGATTTCAAAAAAGGTATCAGTTACTAACACAATAGCCATAGTGTTAGTATCCTTTACAGACTCGGTATATATATATTATATAGTGTGAGTTAGCGTTGAAGTCGCATTGTCGTAGACTATACGATGTTAGCTTCACAATTGCAGGTTTACACATTCGTCTAGGAGATTGTACCGTCCTATTATCCCACATTCTTGACTAAAATATATAGTGGTTAAAGGGCGAAATACCGGCTCCTACTGATGAGTCGCCAGTAAGCACGAAACGAATGTGCATGAGATTATACTTTCCGTTCATGCTGCCTTTGGTTTATCCTTCTGGTCACAACTGAACTAATTTGTTACTAGGTTCGCAACACCTAATACATACATCATTATAGATTGTTTATTAGTTAAATAGATAGAATAGATATCTACACCCGCTGTTTAGCAACACTAAATGTAGGTAATTAGCGAAATCCAATCGGAGTGCAGCTTCTATTAAGCGACAACATAAACATATGCAATGTGCTATTAGGTATGATATAAATGACCAAAAATGACCACAATTAATGGCGTGGAAGATAAGTACATTAGAACATGTATGGCCATAATTAACTGCATAGGAGCATAATTACTTGAAAACATGTTTGACCGCAATTAAAAGTATAGCATGTTTGCAGTGAAAACGCAGTTTATTGAAAGCTATTTTCTGCAAGATTTATGCGCATAGGCTCCATAAAAATACATTACTGTGTTTTGATTCGATAAATTCGAATAAAAATTACTCATTTACGATTTTGACTATTAATAATTTTACTTTGATTGAATTTGCCACTGAAATCACTGTACAGGATAGAGAAGTAAACGGACTTAAACTCAAATATTGAAACCAGAATGTAATAACAAGTCGGCTGAAGTGTGATGGAGCAATGTGTTATGGTTAAGCAGGCTTTAAACTCTACTCTGACGACCAAGCCAAGTTAAAAATTTTTATGGCTATCCAACGGCGTACAATATTGTATATGCTATTAATTTAATGAAGAACAATGCAATGGAAATGCCATCGTTTACTGATCAGTTGAAGCCAAAACATGACAAAATAACGCAAGACTTCCTTTAAAGGCATTAGACAGTTCAGATAGCCATGAATGCGTTCAACATTTTCGGATCTACATCACGTGCATCTTGAAACCTTCATGTTTTTTGTAACACGGAAACTTGAATTGCAGAAGTATATGTTGTCTAGACACATATTTGCTCAACGGATTTCGGGGAAGCTAATTATCCAATCTTCATTGAGACCTCGTTCTGCATTTCGTTGGTCAATGCAATCTTTGCGTAAATAACCAAGCAGCACAGCCAAGGCAGTTGGTATTTTCTGTATTCGAGTCATTTAAAGGATAGTGGTTTAATATGTAGTGGATTAGCGTCAACACCGATAGTAATATTGCGTGATAGCTCATTGTAGAACCTAATGCAAGCAGACATTTTTGTGTAGATATCATGTATAACAATTTTTTATTTGGTGAGCATACCACTCAACCAGAATATCTAATAGAAAAATGTGGTCAATAAAGTCAAATGCACTTTTGCAGTGTAGATAAGACGTTACTGTGAGACGAAGATACATTCGCTGTTCAAGTATTTGCCTAAAGGTAAAAATATTTTTTAAAGAAGCTCACCATGATCGGAATCAGACTTGGTCCTAACTACTACGCAATTAAACGAACATTGACGTGAAGCACTGTGACGGCTCAAGACAATCGAATAAATAGCTAAGATACGACTGTAGTGAAGCTCATATCACAATAGTTACCGTACGAATTTAAATTGCTTTCATGAAAATAGGAATGATGGGCCAGTCGCTCCGGGTAACCGCAACTGTCTCTTCATTCTCAGGAGTACGAAAAATATTAGTAAACGACCTACACTTGATGCCGTCGCTATGCTTATACATAATGGGAAACAAATCATCAGGATCTAGAACTGTGATGTTTAAGAAATAAGTCCATATTTCTCACCGTGATGGTTGTTTGAGATTTACGTTCCACATTGTTAATACAGGAATATTTTCAGGGATCAGACTTTTTTTGCGAACACGATGGAACAATATCGGCTGTTACCTGATGCGATCACTTCTTCCATTTTTCCAACGTTTCTAGAAAAAAATAGCTGTGCTCAATTTCGCGTCTTATGGCTCATAGATTGTTATTTGAAGCAGGGTTAGTATAAATTTAGCGCATAAGTTGATGGTATCTCCGCAAATATTACAGTCCTAATTACAAATTCGATGGGTCGACAAAGCTTCATTCATTAGTGCAGGCATAGAACATATTAATCTTATTTTCGTCTAGGGGAAGTTCAAATTTTCACTGTTTAGACAGTTTACTTCGCGATCTAAATCATGCGATTCATGGACACAACCAAATCATCTAAAACTAAATGCTACTTTACATACATTCCCAGTTTCTCAGAGGTTGGGGGAATCCATTTGGCGAAACACCTTACACAGTTAAAGTGCGCACTAGTCAAGTATAATCAGTTCCACGTAGCAATTGAACAGTCGTATGCTGGTGTCACTGCACAAATGGCTTTAATATATCTGCTGCCTAGATAAATTCGCGTCGCTCGGACACAACACCCACAACCAAGATCATATCTCACCACATTTTGTAATTTTAGGTTGAAGTAGAAAACGCCTTCGCTGTCGTCTGGCTACAATCGGGAGTATACGCGAATGCAAATAAAAGAAAACTGTGTTCAAGATATTCGCGATTGATTTTAGTATATGTCTTTAAATGTGTCGCATGAAATCGGTTATTTGCTGCAATCCACTCAGTTAAATGATATTTAGCTTGTGAGCTTAGAAAACGTCCGATTCCCCATCATGCGGCATGAGAAAATTTCGCGGTACCAACTCCAAGGCAATAACGTATAACGACAGTGCACCAAGTTCATTAAGTCATAGGATCCTGCATTCTAGTTTCGGATACGCAACATTTTTATTAAGTACCTGTTTGTAAATTAAATGCCCAGATTTAAAAAAACTGGTAGGTCACTTGAAATATTCACGATAATTCACATCCATACATTTGGAACAATGTTTTGATTAACATCCATCAAATTTAGGAAATTCAGAGTCAAAGGATACAGCATTCTCGTTCAAGATGCGATATATAGATTTACTAAATACGTGTTTGAATATTAAAAGCGTTGAAATTAGAACATGAACTTGTTTAAATGATTGGAATGTCACCAACATAATCCAGAGAAGAGGAACGTTATGCCACTTGAAATAATCACATTTCAATCCAAAAATAAAGACCATTTCTTTGATCAACATCCGTCATACTTATAGATTTTACAAAAGCAAATTTGCTACAGAGAAGAGGAAATACGAGTCATAAAATCCTGCACATTAAATACTCTAACATGAAAATATAATCTAGATTAAATGAATTTTAGGTCCCTTTAAATATTCACGATATTTCGCATCCGTACAATTTGAACAGTGACTATTACAATATCCATCATATTTATAGAAAGTACAAGAGCACAGCAGTTTCATTAAATACTAGTCTTCACATTAAAACATCTTCTAGATTAAATAAATGATATGTCGTTTGAAATAATCAAGATAATCCGCAGCCCTAAATTAAGAACAGTTGTTTGATATACATGGCCCGTAGCCATAGAAATTCCGGCTTGATGACCAGCGGGCTCAAGCTAGTCGACCCGGGATTGGTAACATGAACCTTGCCGGGCCATTAAGGGACAGCCATCACCCCGTTTCATGTGAAGCTTCGAGTTTGGTCTAACTGCACCGTAACTTTTTGTTAAATGTGTAGTGACGGAATGAGAGCAAGCGTTCCAGACGTGAAGGGCAAGTTTCGGCTGCTGAAGGAAACTCTGGCCACTGGCATCTGGGCAGATAGTGCTCATCAGCCTTGGTTGGCAGACTATCTAGGAGAAGGAAAACTCAGAATAAAAACCATCACTAGGAATGGGCGACCTAGTGTTCTTTTACAGTCCACATATAACCATGACAAGTACAACTTACAATAATTACATACTGCATCTTTCGTCGCGCAGTATAAAACGGGTCGCCTTATCTTCTGAGCCATGCTACTGCAGGAAACTCCAACTCTATCTCAGATTCCGCCTCCTTTCCTTCCTCTTCCTCATCTCAGTCTAACAATAACACCTTTTTTGATACTATGAATATGGTTGATGTAGATCATACCACTAAGCCAAATATCAGGTTGCCAAATATCGAAAATGGTTCTAATAGACGATCATTAATTAAACCTAGGTTAGGTTTTAACGTAGGCGCATTTAATGTGCGAACATTAAAACAACTTGGAAAACAAGAATCTCTTACTCGTACGTTGGATAAATTAGAAATCCACATATGTTGCGTATCTGAAACCAGAATACAGGATACTACGTGTATTACAGATATAGTTGCACCATCCCTATCTACGCGTTATTGGCTTCGAACTTCTGGTTCCACAGAGTCCTCTCAAGCCGGTAAATGTGGCATTGGTATTGCCCTTAGCGAGCGAGCTGAAGCTTGCTTAATTGAATGAATCCCTTTAAATAGTCGATTGTGTGCGGCAAAAAACCGTTATCATCTTTGCCTCTTCGTTGTATCTGCATATGCTCCTACTGATTGCAGCACAGAAGAAAGCAAGGACGCTTTTTACTCCGAATTAAGCTCCTTACTAAGAAAAGCACGAAGTTCGGATATAATCCTGATTATGGGTGACATGAGTGCTCAAGTTGGTCGCTTAAGTATCACAGAATTTCATTTAGGTGGAAGATACATTCTAAGCTCGACTCGCAATGCTAATGTTGAAAGGCTTTTGGATAGCTGCGCTGAACATAGACTATATTTAAGTAGTACAAATTTCAGACGTAGTGTTAGATGTTGTGCTACATGGCGTCCTCCAGCACCCGGACAACGGTGGACTCAAATAGATCATGTAGCAATTAGTTATAGATGGCGTGGTTGCATCCAGGATTGTCGCTCTTTTTGGAACACTTATGTCGACTCGGACCATGCACTTATCCGTTGTAGATTTGTTCTAAAATTTTCCGGGAAAATAATTAAGAATAAACCCCAAATTGATGTAGGCAAACTCGAACAACCGTCCTTCCGACAAAACTATGAAAATATTCTAAAGGCTAATCTAACTGGTCTGAATAGCGAAAATCCGAATATACTTTGGTCCAAGATAAGTTCCACTATGCACAATGCAGGTACTACTGTATGTGGCATAGCAGGCCCCCGTAGAAATAATCACTGGCTCTCTGTAAAATCTATGGAGATACTCGAAATAAGGCGCCAAATTCCACCTGGCTCGACTCATAATAATACTCGTCGCAATATAAGACGCCAACTTAAGCGCAGTCTAAAAGGCGATCTCGAAAACTTTTGGAACAGAAAGGCTGAAGAAATGGAAGTAGCTTTCGCGTCAGATAATAGTCGCTGTTTGTTCCAACTTATCCGCTCAACAGGTCCGAGAAAGTTAAAAGTTAGCGAAACTATAAATGATAGTAACAACGAATTAATAACCGATAAAATATGTCGTCTTGACAGGTGGGCTGAACACTTTAGAGATCAATTTTCTTGGCCAACCGCGTCAGTTCCGATTCCCGTAAGCATGTCTGCATCAACAGTGTGGAATGTTAGTCCCGAAGAACCATCCGAGTTAGAAGTACGCGATGCTATCCTATCTCTTAAGCGCTGCAAAGCCGCAGGCCCCGATGATTTACTTCCGGGTTTGTTTAAGGATGGTGGCGATATAATTTCAGGAGCGTTTACCAAACATTTTCATACTATATGGAATGAGGAAACCGTACCACTTGACTGGAATGAGTCGACCATCATTCCCAACTTCAAAAAAGGCAATCGTAATTCGTGCGATAATCATCGTGGTATAAGTTTGACTCCGGTCGTATCAAGGATATTTGCTTCGATTATCCTACGTCGTCTTAGCGCTTCACGTGAATCACGTACAAGAGAAGAACAGGCCGGATTCCGCGCAGGACGAGGTTGTATAGATAATATTTTTACGTTAAGGCAAGTTCTCGAACAGAGACATTTATATCACCGTCCCACAATAGTCGTCTTTCTAGACTTCAAGGGTGCATTTGATTCGGTGGATCGCAATGTTTTATTCCATATCTTGTCGAAAAGCGGTGTGCCCACTAAATTTGTTAATATTATACGAGCTCTCTACACAAATACTTCTGGTCGCGTTAAGGTCTACAACGAATTAACGCATAACTTTACAACCAGCAGTGGTGTTCGTCAAGGTTGTCCACTTTCCCCATTTTTGTTTAATTTTGTAATCGATGCTATTATGAACAACACTCTCCCACACATTCAGGACGCTGGAGTTGAAGTTCTCCCGGGAGATAAACTAGTCGATCTTGACTATGCGGACGATATCGTACTATTATTCGACAATCAGCATGCTGCCCAGGCCACCTTGAATAGATTAACAGACGTTGTTCCGTCTTTCGGTATGAAATTCGCACCCTCTAAATGTAAGATACTGTTACAGGATCACCCACCACTCACTCGAAAGTTGCGACTGCAGAATGAAGATCTTGACATAGTCGACAGGTTTACATATCTTGGGAGCTCTATCAATAACGTAGGCTCCATCAACTTTGTTGGTCGGTCACGTTTTGCGTGTGCCCACATTTCGATTGCCCAATAGAGCTCTGTTCTCTCATCCAGCACCAAATTGGCGTAGGAAACAAGGTGGGCAGGTTTTGACATGGCAGAAACAATTAAAGTCACTTACATCCAAATTTGCTAGTATAGGACCCACTCGTCTTCCGGGATGGGGTCCTCGTGCGCATCACAGTTCTTGGTTAGAAACCCTTAACGATATGGCATCGAATCGAGCTCAGTGGCGATCTTGTTGCAGATGTCTAGTAGAATCATCTTCGTAACTTTCTTTTCTTAGTAGGGCAAAGTTAGCTGCGACGTTTTGTTTTTTTATGACGTGATACAGTGAAATCCGCAAGGAAGCTGTATTGCTGATGTCGCCTTGCCCGAATGCTAACTTGGCCATAATGGTGTTGTGGAGAGGTTTAGTTTGCCTCATTTCTGTAAGTTGTCCTGATAAATTTACTCATAGTAGCAAGGTATTCCTTCTCTTTCTACCTTTCTCTCTCACGTAAATCTCCATAATAATCTGTCTAAATTTACTTATATACTTTTTTCACTCCTTATGGTTATATGACAGTGAAACATTAGTCACTTGACTTTTGTGTGGCTGGACATGATGATGATGATACATCCATAGTATTTATAGAATATACAAGAGCGGTTTTCCTGTTGAGAAAAGGCAAAATAATTCATAGAATCCTGCATTCTTAGTTTAGATGCGCAATAGAATTACTAAATGTATTTGCACATTAAATTTGCAGACGTCAAAGCATAATCTAGGTTAAATGATTTGTAGGTCATATGAAATATCAATGCTATTTCGATTACCTACATTTGGATCAATCATTTGCTCAACATCTATCATATTTAGAGAATATACAAGACCGCAGCAAATTTATTAAATTCTTGTTTTCACATTAAATGCGCTGAAATTAAAGCATAATCTTGTTTAAATACATGGTATGTCACTTGAAATATTTACGATATTTCGCAATCCAAGATTTGTAACAGTTAAACGAACATTGGTTGCGCGGGTGGTGATAACAATTATTATAATCAAGGTTGCGGTCTTGATATAAACACCTGACCCATTAATTACTTACATATGTCAGTATAAACTAAGAATTGTATAGTGTAGAAAAGGCAATTCATCCAGTAGACCGGTTTCGTCCTCATTGGGAACTCATCAAGTACTGGCCAGAATTTGCCGCGGACAGGATACGAACCTGGGCACGTCTGCTTCGGAATCTGGTGCTCTAACCACTGAGCTATCCTGCCGCACACTACACTACACACAATTTTCAGTTATATACTAACTAATGTAACTTGGTTAGTCAATTTTTCCTTTAGGTGGAGCTCATATGGCATCCATTTAGACCCAAAGTTCCAGTAATGACAGATTGGGCATGGTTAGTTGGAACTTTGGGTCTAAATGGATGCCATATGAGCTCCACCTAAAGGAAAAATTGACTAACCAAGTTACATTAGTTAGTATATAACTGAAAATTGTGTGTAGTGTAGTGTGCGGCAGGATAGCTCAGTGGTTAGAGCACCAGATTCCGAAGCAGACGTGCCCAGGTTCGTATCCTGTCCGCGGCAAATTCTGGCCAGTACTTGATGAGTTCCCAATAAGGACGAAACCGGTCTACTCTATGAATTGCCTTTTCTACACTATACAATTCTTAGTTTATACTGACATATGTAAGTAATTAATGGGTCAGGTGTTTATATCAAGACCGCAACCTTGATTATAATAATTTGTAACAGTTGTTCGATCAAATCCATCATATTTATAGAATCTACAATAGCGATTTTGCTTCGTAAAAGTGGAAAACCGTCATGGGAAACAGGAGTCTTGTTTCAGGGTTACTACAGATATATTATATTCTTTTTTGCACATTAAATGCGCTGAAATTAAAATAAAATCTTGTTTAAATCATTTTTGTCACTTGAAAAATTTAGCATCACAACATTTAGAACAATTATTATAATCAAGGTTGCGGTCTTGATATAAACACCTGACCCATCAATTACTTACATATGTCAGTATAAACTAAGAATTGTACAGTGTAGAAAAGGTTCACTATACAGTTCTTAGTTTATACTGATATATGTAAGTAATTAATGGGTCAGGTGTTTATATCAAGACCGCAACCTTGATTATAATAATTGGTATCACCACCCGCGCAACCAATGTTCGTTTAATTTAGAACAATTGTTGGATCAACTTATATCAAATTTATAGAATCTACGAGAGCGGCTTTGGTACTTAGAAGAGGAAAAACAATTCCTAGAATCCTTCATTCGTGTTTCAAATGCGCAGCAGATTCAAATATGAGTAACACATATTAAATGCGCTGACGACATAAAATAATCTAGGTTAAATGATTGGTATATCGGTTTAAATATCCACGATAATTCGAATATCTAAATTTGTAACTGAGGTTTGTCTAACATCTATCATATTTATTATAATCAAGGTTGCGGTCTTGATATCTCGACTCCGTTAATTTCATATGTCAGAGTAAACTAAGAATTATAGTGTAGAAAAGGCACTTGCCTTTTCTACACTATACAATTCTTAGTTTATACTGACATATGTAAGTAATTAATGGGTCAGGTGTTTATATCAAGACCGCAACCTTGATTATAATAATTGTAATCACCACCCGCGCAACCAATGTTCGTTTAATTATCTATCATATTTAGAGAATATACAAGAACGCAGCAGATCTATTAAATACTTGATTTTAGATTAAATGCGCTGACATTAAGGCATAATCTAAGTTAAATGAAGGGTAGGTCGCTCCAAATATTCACGATATTTCGCATCCCTACATTTGTAACAGTTGTTTAATCAGCATCCATCATATTTATAGTATCTACAAAAGCGGGTTTCCTTCTATAAAAAGGAAAAAAATTCTAGGATACAAGTCTAGTCTCATATGCGCTACTGATTGTATAAATTTGGTATTTCTACAGTAAATGCGTTAAAATTTAAAAAAGTCTTGTTTAAATCATTTTTACATAACTTAAAATATTCACGACATTTCGCATCCCAATATTTAGAACATTTGTGGGGTTATAATCAATTGTATCTATACTATCTGCGAGAGCGGTTTTACTTCTCAAAAGAGGAAGAACAAGTCATAGGACTCAAGATTCTTGTTTTAGATGTGCTACAGATTTGTTAAATTTTTGTTTGTACATATTCGTGTTTAAAGCATTGGTATATCACTTGAAATACTCACGATTTTTCGCATCCCTAGATTTGTAAGTTTTTTTATCAACATCCATCATATTTATAGAATCTGAAAGAGCGATTTTCATACTGTAAATAGGAAAAACAAGACAGGATAAAATCTTGTTTCAGATGTGCAACAGATATATTATATTCGTGGTTGCACATAAAAAGGGGTTAAAAAGAAAAATAATCTTTTTAACATCATTGGTATTCTCTCGAAATATTTACATTTTGCATCCCTACTTTTAGAACAATTTAGTTCAGTTGTGACCAGAAGCATAAACCAAAGACAGCATGAACAGAAAGTATAATCTCATGCGCATTCGTTTCAGGCTTACTGGCGACTCATCAGAAGGAGCCGGTATTATGCCATTTAACCACTATATATTTGAGTGAGGAATGTGGAATAATGGGACGGTACAATCTAGACGAAAGTGTAAATCTATTTTATTGAAGCTAACATCATAGGAAGTCTTGACAATGCGACTTCAACGCTAACTCACTCTATAAAATACATATACCGAGTCTGTAAAGGATACTAACAATATATCTTTTGTCTTAGTAACCGATACCAACATTATAGTACCGAAAAGGTACATGGAACTAAAACTATGGTTTCTGAGTCGGTACATGGTACCAACATAATGGATATCAATGTATGCTGTAGTTCACCGACATTGAGAATTACAAATACTTCTGAACAGCTGTTACTCCAGTTATATATACACTCTGGACATGATCGATATTAGTTATCCCACTTCGCGGTAAGCATGACATCATTGAATTCAATATATAACAGCTAAATACTGTTTGTTTGCGGAGAACTAATATATATGCAAGAATCTATTAGGTATTATGAACCTAGTAGGAGATTGGACGGTCTTATTATCCCACATTCCTCGCCCAAACATATAGTGGCTAAAGGGCGTAATACCGGCTCCTACTGATGAGTCGCCAGTAAGCACGAAACGAATGTGCATGAGATTATACTTTCCGTTCATGCTGCCTTTGGTTTATCCTTCTGGTCACAACAGAACTAATTTGTTACTAGGTTCGCAACACCTAATAAATATTTGCATATATATTAGTTCTCAACAACAGTATTTATCTGTTATATTTATAGAATACAGAGGAGAGCAGCAGATTTATTTAATGCGTTTCACATTAAATGTACTGACATTAAAACATAGTCTAAGTTAAATGAACGGTGTCATTTGAAAATTATATATATATTATATAGTTGGAATGCCTACATTCGGAAAAGTTGTTTGATCAGCTTCTACCATATTTATAGAATCGAAAAGATTGGTTTTGCTATTGAGAATAGGAAAAACCATTCTAAGAATCCTGCTTTCTAGGTTTAGAAGTGGAATAGACTTATTAAATTTCGTCCGCATTTTAAATGTGTTGACATGAAAACATAATCTAGACAAAATGAATGATAATTCATTTGAAAGATTCACAATATTTCGCATCCCTACATTTGAACAAATCAACAAGAGCGTATTTGCTACATCGTTTGAAACAGCCTGCACATCCGAAAAGCAAATACAGACACTACTAACGTGCACGCCACCCGATACATTATAGATTGAACATTTTCGTAGAATTCAATTACTTGTAGGCTAAGATGAACACTAGGTCACCAATCCTCAGTTGGGAAGATGGAACAAGCTTCATCTAAGATATCAGTGAATGCAAAAAGATTCCATCTAAAATAACAATGGGCAAAAGCTATAAAGCAGGCCAGATACTGGATATTTTAATATCATATTTCGTATTCCAGTTAAATAGAGAAATGTCGAAATTCAGACATTAACATTTATTGAACAATCAAAATTAATTGATAAATTTAAACTTTCAAAAGTAAAGTCTACAAAGCAAATGACGTATACGCTGTTATACGAGTATAAATAAAACCAAAAACGGAATCATGAATTTATTGCGCAAAAATGAGACCTTGACCAATCCAACCTAGGCAAACAGGCCTAGTTATTTTTGTAAAAATTGAGAAGCTTTGGTGAAAACTATAAATGAAAAAATGATTAATTATCTCATTGAAAAACAGGCTCTAAACATACGCAAATACATAATATAATAACAGTTAAATATAATACTAATAAGTGTCAATAAAAAGTGAATAACAGTAATAATAAAATCAGAAATGCTAAAATCAATTCATTTAATCACCGTTGTGTAGGGCAATATTGAAAAATATAGCTCAGTCTATTCAACGCAATATAGCGCGCGTAAAATTAGGTTCTCATGAATCAGTCAAATGCACATCGAAATGCTTCGATCAGGAAGCCACTTACCAAGAAATGAATTCCGCATTGACTTGTTGTACATAAAAGCTTACAGAACTTTTGACTAAAATAAATATATCCAAACTGAAAGAGGGCATGGTCTATTCGCTAAACAAATACGAACCTCTTTATTCAAATTAGTTACATACTAATCATAGAGGCTTTTGGCCAATAAATTTGCAAATATTTGCATGTGTAACAAGGCCTCAAGCTCTGCTAATGATTAAAGAAAAATAAATTGAGTACTGGCCAGTCGCAGGATTGTCGTACAAAAAATAGCTTTTATTTAGGTGCACCACTAGTTGGCACGTACAAAGAGTATATTGCATGCTTATTAACGACAGTTTACTACATGTATGACTTTTTTTATTTTTTATAGGATATTTTGTAAAAAACAATAAATGAATATGGTCGTATAATAATGTAATAATAGCAATAATAAGAACAGTTTGTAATAAGGAAATTAAACATTCAATAAAATTTGATACGTTTTGGAACTTGTTGAAACACAGCCACAATGATGTGAACGCAAGACTACACCACAGTGAATCAAGATAGACACCCGTGTCCTACCTAAAACATGTATCAACAACTCGAAAGTTGAAAACAGGTTTCCACGCAAAATAAATTTAAAGTATTCTACCAAAAAACATATATTGAAACAGACGGGAAAACAAAAAATTAAATTGACATATTATTTTTGCTTGCACCTCAAAAAAAGCGGCAAGCGTTGGCCTGTAGGGTCTATTATGACTGAGTGATAAAATAGTAATGGTTGGAATTAAGATTTGGAGGTAGAAAAATATAGAAATAGTATATACACAAGTTGTATATTTGGACTAAGCCGTTAAAAATACGCTGCACAGCCGGCTTTACCAATATTGAAAGTAACCCTACGTTTAAAAAATCATGTTTAATGCTGTTCACATGTGTTAAACCTCTTAGTCAAACAAGAAAAAAATAAATTAGTAAACCACAAATCATACTCATTTTTAATATTTCAATTGACCCAGTAAACTGGTGTATCAACTGATAGCAATGGTTACGTAATATGTTCATAAATTAAATGCTGAGCGGAAGTTCTAATAGAAAAAGAATATAATGGCAATTCTTTACCGTAGGCATTTAAATCAACAAGCATGCGTCAGTCAGACCAGTCAAGCTATCAAATTGCTATAATTAAAACCACAGTAGGCGTCGTACCGTTGAAGACTCATCAAATGCAAAACTAGCACCCTTTTTATCAAGTGGATACTTACATTGGTATTGAAAATCATAATGCAATCCTGGCTGCGCACCCAATTATGACCATATAATAAATGAACTAGCAACCCTGTATTACACAAAACACAACGGGAACGTCGTTGCTATTCTTAACCTAAACAGGCGAATTTTATACGAAATTATATATATATATATATATATATATATATATAGGTGTTTGGAAGTGCGTATCTTAATAAAGAATCGTTGTGGTTTGGGCAGAAAAAGCCCATGGAATGCAACTGCATATTAACACACAGATTAGTCACAAATACAAATATAGCATACAGCTTTTAATTTTAAATTGATATTAACACGCTAAATTACATAAAGTTATACAATAACTCGGAAAAAGAATGAGCATATTAAAATACTCGTTTTTTTTAATAAAAAATATAATGTGCAATAACAGTATTATATATATATATATATATATATATATATATATATATATATATATATATACTACCTCCTATAATTACTATATACCATATATATAGATATATATCTCATATATATATATATATAAATCTCCAGGTCTAATCTATTGCAAGTAATTTATCAATAGAAATACTATCAAATGACCAATTATTGACTACAATTATACTAGTGTACAGAATTAAACGAAGAAAAAAAACATCTATCAGATCGCAAAGCAACTACCAGTTGTTATAAACTCGCATAGTTTCAGACGTAATTTATCTGGTCATAAGTGCACACTGAACAATTAGGGCAGCTCTGTTATGATTGGTTATTTTCAGCCGTAGATTTGTAAATATAATATAACAACCATGCGTTCACATTCAAAGAATAAATAATTAATTAAGTTAAATCTATTCAAGCTATTTTTCATTAAAAATTTTGAAACTGGTCATGCGTTAATATGCACACGCGAGATACATGTATACGCCGTCACAGCAAAGTCGACGATAAACTTTAATTAAATTCATAACAATAATAATAATAAATTTAATAGTAATAATAATAATAACTAAAACATTTAAGCAAAATAGTAAAATACAATCGGAAAATGCAGTGACGCTAAAAGATTAGGCGGTATGAAAGCTTTGAACAGTCAAAATGACAAAAAATTCTACTCAGACAAACTCACAGGCAAACACAAACATTTTGTGTTGAATATTGGCAGCTTTAAAAAATATGCAAATAAATGATTATGTGATGTATAAACGTTTTGAGCCAAATATAAATCTAGCAAATATACACGCAAATGTAAATTTAAGGACGTATTTAAAAACTCACGAAAAGCAAAAAAAATTGACTACTTGAAAATTTTTAATAATAGATATGATTAAATAGATAAAAAATATCCAAAAAGCAGAATAACCCGAGACTAAAAAGCTTTGTGCAATCAACATTTTAAAATAACGAGGATTTAAATAAATTATAAGGATAACAGTTCTGAAGAATTTATACCGGTTATTACTTTTCAGTTAAGAGAATACCATATAACTCTAGTATTTAAATCGATACTGAAAATAAGTTGTTTCATGCATCTGTTATGTTTACCAACATATTTAATGTAAATTTATACCCAGGTCAACTTGTCATGTTTATTTTTGCAGTTTATAAAAATCAGTAACAATAAATTAAATAAAAACATTTTAATACCAATAATACATTATAAAGAATAAAGATAGAAAAGAAAAGGCACAACATTTCATATTGACAAATTTTCCATTAACCTGCAGGCATTTTCAGGTTAAACATTTTAAAATATTTTACAAGAAACTATTCTTCACTTTCAAAAACTAGGAACTATACATAATTCAAACGCAATATTTTAATTGATAACCCAGCAATAAATAATAATTCATTATTTGGACACGAACATCATTTAGCCTATTAAAGCTAACAAATAATATTAAATGGCGATTGCATATATGCCAACCATGAATCTATCAACTTAACACATCATAAGCACATTTTCTACGTTTACCAAAAATTAATAAACGACAGCAGCAACTGCATGCCTACTTATTTTTATCAAACTATGTCATATATATCTTCAAAAACGTGTTATCAACTTAAGCCACAATCTCTCTAATTCAACGCATGAAAATCTGATTTAACCTACGCTTTCAAATAAGAAAAACTTTCATTCAACTTTATCCGCACTACAAAATTAAAAATATACTGACACTAAAATATCACGGTTTATTAGATAGCAAAATACGCTTCTATAAAGATCTTGGATAAGGTTGTCTGGTGTTAGCGAAGGTTAAATATCATGCAGGTAAACAAGCAAAGTATATAATGTCAACAGATTCATACACAACACTCAAGTTACTCATTTCTAATTCAAAAACGATAGGGAGTGCGAAAACGATTGTATACACACCGTTTTATATCAACTCGTACATAAAAGGATTAGAATCAATATAAAATATAAATATCCTTTCACAAAACAATCGGTGAAAAACAGACTAAAGGCGTGTATAGGAATAACACGAAAACGATTAAATAATTATATATATATATATACATATAAATATATATATATATATATATATATATATATACACACGTTTAATACCAATAAAACAAAAATGACAATCTCAAAAATATTGCTGAAAATACTGGGATTGGGCAAGGGAAGAAATGAAGTTTAATGGGATAGGTACGGATGATGAGGGTCAACATTGGTGGTACATAGGGTGGGCGATTCAAACAGGAAGAAAATGCTAATATATTTTAGTTCTGGGTGGGAACTGAAAGAAAATGGTCGGTGGAAATGTAGTGCATAATTTGATGCATAAAAATAAATTGTAAATATATAAACAACGAGTAGCGCAGGAGGCAACAAGAACAATAAAACGAAGTATCATTCAGGTAATACAAAAAAGGATAAAAAGGTAAACGCGAAAAGGTATCTCAAAATATAAAATATTCTGATTGTTTATTATCACGAACGACTGAAGCACATTTGTGTGCATAAGTCAATATTTGCGCTTTAATATTCATTCACGATTAATTACAGAGGCAACATTTGGTATATCCAGATTATGATGTCGACCTCAATAGAAAATCACCTTCAGATAACAAATGTTAAGCATACTCAAGTTATATTCTGTATGCTAACTTAAGATAACATCATTGACAATTTCAATAACAATAATAATAATATCAACAATAATAATGATCACTATTATCAGTAGTATAACTATTACCATTGAATGCTTTAAAATGGAAGAGCGTGAAATTTCTTTATGCTTTCGTTTTCAAAGTTAGTGAATTTTTAAAAAACAAAAAGAAAAATAATTTAAAGAAAATTGATTATAAATTTAAGTAGTGAAAAACAGGAACAAAAGGAAAACATCCTTCTGCTGTATTCATTGAAACACAACACGAATAAATATGTAAACAATAATAAATATATAAATAAATAAATACAGTTTAAACGGGAGACCTGATTCTTTGTCAGCTGTAGACTTGCATGTTAATACTTTTTACGCAATTTTGCTGCTTAAATTTCAACGGATAAATCATGTGTATAAGAGAATAATTGTATCGGTTCATGCAACGTCACGTCAACACGAGTTCGATAATAGACAACTTCCAACAGATAAGTAGGCTAATCTAATTATATTATTCCTCTCGAGTTTTCTAACAAATGTACAAAGTGTTCATCACAAGCACGTTGTTAGAACTGCGTGCCAAAGTGACCACATAGCCTTCAGTCGTGATCTTCAAACAGCATGAACGACTGACTTTAGTCTGGACACATAGAAACTCACTTAACAATTCACCCGTACGACTAAACACAGCAATATGGAATCGATTTCCGTGCGAATCACCTACTAAAACATCTCCATGGTCACTGACGTCGATACCGTTCGGATAATCTGTAAGCATTTCACCGCCAATTCGACGCAAATAAGTGCCGTCTTCGCAAAAGACAACAACGCAATGGGCCTGTATGTTTTATAATGAAAATTCATCGTTTTATTATTCGAATTCGATAACATGAAAAATTGAATAAAATGCCATTTGTTTAGCCAAAAATGATATTATGCTTCAAAAGATTAAATCCATGGAAATTCTCTGCTTTAATACCCAAAGCAATTGTACAATTAAATTCAATTCAAGAAAATTAATTTTTTCAAACAAGCTAACAATCCAAATAAAATTTAAGGAATAATTGTTTCAGCAATAGATATTGACGAATTCAGATGTATTAACACGAAGTTTATCAAGATGATTAGCATAGTTTAGCTTAAACGCAAGGCTCGGAATAAATATAACACAAAACGAAACCGACTTTGAACTCCATGCGGCACAAAGTGGCGAAATCGGCTTTATTGCACGGAGAAGTGTTAATTGTGTATTTGTTGAAAGCCAACAAACGTACCAGATGCAGATACCATGTTTAAACTATATAGGGAAGCATGTGACTAGACTAGAAGTTAAGCGTTGTTGGTTCTATAATTTATTCAGGCCCATTTTCGATTGCATCTTCATACATAATTAATGTTTGTGCATACACATACGTATGAATGTATTTGTGAATGGAAGTTAACAAGATAAAATTTAGAATTCTAAAAGCGAAATAAAATTCGTACTGATTACTGTTTATAATTTATGATCTTTACATATTACCTTTTCCTTGTTGGGCGCAACAAGCTGTTTTCATCCACTGTCCACCTGATTTAAGAACAATTAACCCAATCGTAATGGCACAAGGTGCAGCTAGGCCAATAATAAAGAACCAAATGCTACCATGCTAATAATGTGCATAACTGTCACCATTCCAGAAAAAATAGCGTACCAAAAATCAACTTAATCACTGAATATGGACAATTAATTAGCTTTCAGAATCCATGTGAAATCCTCCTCTAAGACACAAACTGTATTTCTCACAAGCCTGTGCACACTGAAACTGTTCGTCAGAGAAGACAATGCGGTCTCCCTTAAATTAGCCAATGGTTTTCATTATTTTACAAGGAACACTATTAAGGAAATATTTTCCCAAGCATTGGTCAGTCTACCCAAGAGAAAACCTAAATTATATTAACTATTTACAAAGGCACAGCAGCAACCATTCTGTTACAAAACCTACACTCAGGCTTCTTAATTAATCACAATCACCAGTGTGAAAAGAAACGAAGTTACTAAATTTTATTGATACAAGTTCGACATCAGAGAGTGGAATTATTCAAGTTGGGACCGAAGATTCAGAAAACTCTACTGAAGCTTATTTTTAGCAAATGATTTATTCTAACTAAATTTCCACTATCAGGAAGGATTGAATTGGAATTTTAACTTATTATCATTGTATTAATCTTATGTATTCTCCTTATTCATAAACATTTTAACGAGCCTGAAATGCAAACTATGTCACGACAGACAACACTTCAATCTCGTCATATTCTCGAGTTCCGTATATGCCAAAAGTAGTCAATCTAGTAAACAAAATTAGCCATAGGCCTCGGCTTTCGACATGTATATGGTTTGCAAATATAAATAACCGATGCTATTGATCTAACTAATTCGAAGTTAAGGATATTCCTTACAGAAAATATAATACTTTCTAGGAATGAAAATCTGTTACCTGTGCTTCATTTTCATAGAAAGGAAAGCATTAGCATTTAAAAATTGACGACTTACTGCCGCAGAAAAATGATGAAGAATAAGTATGTCAATAGCTTACTCGCTCGGCTGACGCGGACAATACATTACTATCAATAAAAAATAACTAAAGAAAACCATTAAACAGGATAGTATATGTTGACATGCTATGGTTAATTTTGAAACAAACGATGGATTTCCTGCGTCCTGTGAATGTAAGCGAATAATTTATTCTACTTTTGGGTTCAGATGATAAAGGACCGACTAGCAACGATATTTCCAATGTCGAACCATTCTACAGAAAATTTTGGCAAATCACTCCAAATCTTTTAGCTAATTATTTTGAAAAACAATTTGAATGACTTCATTTAACCATAAAGTCAGTCTTTGAAAAAGAATATGAGTATCGACAACTTCGAGTACCTTGACAGGCATACCTATACAACTGACAAAAGCAACGTGTCAGACGACAGTTTGCATACCATGCTCAAAATAAAGCAGAATAATCAGAGAGAATGGATACATCCGAATATTTTTAACTCAGGCAGCATTGACAGATCGCGACTCGTATAATCGCTACTACGGTGTATTGTGGAAGAACAGATACAGTGAATACCGATTATAGTCTATATAAACAAATAAAATTCCCAACTCCAAGAATACAAAAGAAGAGAAAGTATTGAGAATCACGAGAATGATGGAAGCAGTTGTCCAGTGAAAAAATAAAACGTGTCTAGCAAAATGGCTTCTGGACGGGTCGGTCAGGATATTATCAAAACAGATGAATAACTTAAATGCAGAATAATGAGTAATTAAGTCTAGGCTACATTAAATAATAACTGTAAATTGAAGCAATCTGTATAAAGGATCCAACAGACACGGGTGACCATAACAAAGACAACCGAGCCCAGATGACAGTAACCGAATCTCTGTAAGTGTGTAAACCCAAGTCGACTATATATCTGTTGTCTTCTCCAGATTTTATGCCTATTTTCACGTATGAATATGGAAAGGCAAAAGCTGTGTTTTGAAACGCAATATTTATCGTTGGAAACACTAATTGTACGCGGAGCCGTCCTGGAATTAGTGGATCGTAGGATGGCTATCAAACTAAAATTTCATTATCATAATCAAGGTTTCGATCTTGATATAAAAACCTGACACATTAAGTACATACATTTGCCAATATAAAGAGTTGTTTAATTTAGAAAAAGCAATTCATCCAATAGACCGTTTTCGTCCTTATTGGGAACTCATAACTTACTGACCAGAATTTTCTGTGGACAGGGATCGAACTTGGAACCGTCTTCTTTGGAATCTGGTACTGAGCCACCTTGCCGCACCATACACACAATTTACTGTTACATACTAAATAATGTTTCCTAGTTGGTCTTTCCTTATATGGCAACCCGTTATAACCATCCCCAATCTATCATTATAGAACAGGCACCACACTACATGTGGAAGCGGTATTCAAATGAGCAGTTACTTTCTGGCCAGTACGTGATGAGTTCCCAATAAGGATGAAACCGGTCTACTGAATGAATTGCCATTTCTACACTATACAACCATTGGTTTATACTGACAAATGTATGTACTTAATCGATCAGGTGTTTATATCAAGAACGCAACCTTAATTATGGTAATTGTTACGACCGCCCGCGAAATCAATGTTCGCTTAATTATATAAAATTTCATTAAACCCTTCGTATTCAAAATTTAGAAGGAGAGTATGGGATCACATCCGTGACAAGCCTCAGGTATCCTCAGAATTATACAGACTAAAAACCACATTTTATTTAGCGTCCCCTGGATACAATAGCACGCATTAAGTTGTGACTGTACAAGCTTACTGAATCTGTACGAATTGCAACCGCATGGGGCCATCATACTTATGCTGCTGGACCATACCTGATATGGCGCTGTCGAGCACGTGTTCACCATTAATATCGGCAATGATCATCACAATGAGCACAACGACAAGGAAGAGCCTCAATTAACAGCAGGCAAAGGCAAAAAATCTTCTAGGAATTACTCGCGGCATACACAAAGGGTCCCGGAATGGCGATGGCGGCATCGAACCAGTCTCAATATGTAGAGACACCAGTCAATGACTAACATATAGACCAATAAGCAGCAACGTTAATATTGTGCTCAAAATTTTGGTCCAGAAAAATCTCTTGAAGCCTCATTATTGTGGTTCGACAAAGGGGATTTTATGGGCACCCAAATATATGCTCAGAAGAACAGGAAACATTTTCACACGTAAGAACTACTGTTACAGCTAAATTTTAGAACTCTCCAACGTACAGCCTGTGGTTATGCAACTAGATGTGGAAGCTGATGTTTCTGTATAACTTTGGCTCTTAATTGTACAACCTAGGAGAGAAAATATCTGGCCTACGGCGCGGTCATGGTGGCTGCGTGCGGATGCACTAATTTATTAATAAGTGATGACGTACACACTGTCTCTTATTGTAGCAAATATCCAGATAACCGTGCTGGATTTAGACCTTATTAGAAAATTAGTTAGGACCAGTGATAGTCAGAAAAAACGGTTGTTCAACTCAAGACCGATATATAACACTCCGGTGCAAGATGAAACAACTCGACTGCTCTGGTAGTGGAAAGAATTTCAAACCCAGTACGACGTTATATTCCAACTCCTTGATTGGACCGAATGCCCCGGGCCAACGGTTGATTGCTTTAAACTATGGCTAAGCTTAAATTATGTTTACGGACCACCAGGAGTATATAGTGCAGCAGCGAATCAAGAAATACAATATATTATATAGTCCGGCGTACTTGGGTCATCCGCATCTGTTTTTCGAGTTTATATGATTTACGTTACGAAAATTAAAATCTGTGACCAAATGTGATCCGCATCCAACGCCGAAACTGCGCGACTCGTTCCTATAGCTAGTGAGAGGCAGGTGGTATTCCATATTTGACTTAAATCAGATTCTGGCAAATTGGCGTTCAACTCAATGACCAGTGTAAAGAAGTGGCCCAAGTACTCAAAGGCCATTTCCAATTTACTCAGATACCATTTGGTCCAATGAAAGCACCGGTGTTTCATAGAATAGACCAGATCACACAAGAATTATCTGATACAACAGCGTACGTTGACGATATTAACGAAAAAATGCGTACATGGTTGCAGAAGTCGACCAAAACCACTCTTTAGCAGATAAATGTACAGTCTATAACGGATTACCCAGTTTTTGTTGTCATTATTATCACACAGCAATAAAAAACCATTAATGATTAAGGTTCAACAGCGGTATAACTATAACGAATACAAAACATCTTTTAAATAACGTCAAAAATAATTTAGCATTCGTAGGTCGGTAAAATCTTGAATTCTTTTCATTTCCAGGTAAACAGATGGAGTTTGGCGTTGATTGATGGGGTTTCCATGTGCTGCTTGTTTAAAAATGACGTTGGGACTAGATTTTCTGAAGATATGGGACTTCATTTCCAGTCCCATCTTCAAAGTTAAGTATGGTGGGTATGGTGTCAAACCTGAAGATCCGAAAATTCATAAAATATGGTTCCAACGACATTTTCAGACAAACATCTTGTGGGAGGCTACATAGTTAAGGGACAAGAGAGAACTCCTCAATCAATTCCAAATACCAAATGTGCACCTGGAAGTGAAGATTCAAGATTGTACCGACCTACGAGTGCGATCAATTATCATGCACAAGCAAAATGCGAAAAAAAGAGCATCAAGTATCTGGATAACTCAAGGATCACGATGTAACGATTAATATCGATCCCGTATCGAGAAAGAAATAGCCGACGCACACTTATCAATTTCTATGAAAATGGCTCTGATACCACGTATCAGCAAGGTATCAATTAGCTAAAAATTGGAAAATCAGTGTTCGCACCATATAAAGCGTTGACCGTGCAATATGGGCTTCTGGTATAGATAGAGGCACAAACAGTAAAATGCTAAGTGCCAGTGACCATACGAACAGAATGGCTTTTTGGCGTGAAACGCTGGGACATGGCGGCACTGGACATCTGGGAAAAAGAAAAGATCAAATCACCAAAAGATATCTTTTTTACAATGGTCAAACTTGGGTCACTAATTAAAAAACGCTATACAGCATAAACGGCAGCAAAACATTAAGCAGTACACGTAGTATCCGCAGACACCTTACATTTATCCCTACTCCAATTCATAAATAGATCGACTTATAAATAAATTTATGTTTTGACTTCAGGTCAGTCGATCTAGTAAGGAAAACATTACCATAGTTAGAACAATATGGATATAACAAATCCATCTCATGTAAAGCGTCGCGATCGGATTCACCACTAACTTGGGTGATGAAGTGACCTTGAGCACAAAGAACGTAGGGAAAGCTTAAGTTGCTTAAGAAAACTAACCACGCGCCATGAAGTAGACAGTACTTATTGAGCACAACTGATACATCCACGCAAGAAACGAGAGATTTAGGCGTTAATTTCCAGTCAAAACGTAGATATGGATAAGACAACGAACGATGATTAACTGTTCTGACCAATAGCACACACATTAACCATGATGTCTGGTGTGTTGGAGGCTTTAAAATCTATCTGCATGGCAGATCATACCGAAAGGCTTCCTGCCGCCAATATATTTGACTAGCAAACTTTAGGGATTCCAGAAAGTAATAACTTTTCCCTCAGTTGCAAAAATCCCATTTGAATACTATCAGATCATCCGCAGGGTCCACAGGAGCCAAATTCAAGAAAGCATAATTAACCTGGATTCTACACCGGATCATTTGTCCGATAGACTCCGACAGATTTTTGCCCATTTCATTCCTTCTCCGTTAGTGAGACTATGGCGCGCCGTGATCACGTGAATTATTATGCTAATTCTAAAATCTTCCTAAAATTCCAGAGAACCAACGCAGATTCTTCGTTGAGCAATCAAGATTAAAATTGGCATTCTCAAATTTTGTCCTAACAAGAAAATCAAGTCTAGGTTTTGGAATGTCAAAAAACTAGTCGGATCGAAAATTTTGGTCTTGAAAAATGCCCACGGACAATCAGCTACCACTAATCAAAACCAAAATAAATGCTGTCAACAAATATGTCAGCCGCCAAGTCTTTGCAGCATAAATAAAGACCGACAATATGCTTGACATGAAGACTGAACTATATGCCTAGCAAAGTCGACAGATGATTCCAATGCGGTTTGCACAATTTTCAAAAAGCAGCAGCTGCAATGCGGATACGTCTGGAAATCTCTATAGAATCCGATCTGCCTTGATTGACCAGAAATCTTTTAGGAAAGACAATGGGGCGCTATTTGGCCCGATCTTAGGCTCCAGATCCAAACTGGTTATAACGAACTGTTATGCGTTTAGCATCAGGCCGTAACGTATACACATTTCTTGGTCTTAATTACTGGTCCTTCGACGCCTTTCCTTTCAGACATCAGAATTGAATCCGTCAAAATTCCGGCCGACATATCCGATCACCAATTCTGGGAAGGAAGTGACCCAACCAAAGATTGCATCGAGAATATAATTAAACAGGTTTGGATTAATTACACATCATTGTCGAAAGCCAGAGCCAATTAATATAGAATCAAAGGTATTTATTAATGGAAAAATGTCGATGATTTATTTAATCCGGCTGCGAGCCATCGAAAAAGTTTAGCCTAGACGCGATCATTTAGTATAGTTCGCCGTAAGCTTACACGCGGGACGGAATTGGAAGCGGCTGGGTTGTCTAGGAAAGCAACAATAGAGAACCACTGATACCGGTGACGTAACACGAGTGCGGCGATGCCCTGACTTTGTATATGCATTCCAGCCACAATCGAAACCCTGCCTTAATTTTCCTAGTTTGCTGCTCTCACTCCCCGCAAATCTATTTGAATATAACAATGAAACCTCCGATGCAGCAAATAACAAGCCAATACCACAATAGTTATTTGATATAAACATCTATCCCATTATGTGCCTACGTTTGTAAGCATTAACAAAGCATTGTTTGGAAAAAAAATTCATCCAATAATTTTCACCATTTTAAGTGTGGAGACCACAACAGCAATTTTCTATTTATTTGTGACATTACTTTTTATAGGTTGCGGTGATTATCATGTAAAAATATTTCTAAACCTCTCCTCAACCGAATTTGAGATAATGCGAAATGAAGACAATGACTCCGGAGTTTCGATGCCAATCTAGATGTGATTTCAATGTGTTACTCAAACGCTAAGCACGCGGATTTTAATCTGCGATAAAATAAGTTTTTGAGTTGACAAGTATTGATTTAGAAAAAGATGGCGCTAAAAACTCCTTTGGTAAAATGACTACTACTAATACGTCGAATAAGAGCGTATAAATAAAATTCATTATTACTTTTCGACACTGTTTCTAACTCATCAGCGACACCAAGTTATAACTTTCTAAATCGGCCGCGTGGTTGACAGTAAACTCTTTTTAAAGCACACGAACCAGGATGCGATCTCCTCGTAGTTTCACGGCAGGTACTGTATTATGAAGAGATTCCGCCTTAGTAAAAAATAGCAGGTTCTATCATAGGGAGGCAAACCAAGCATTTCCTTCATATCACAACTAGTGCCACTTTGTTCGTTATCGGCGGCAGCTACATGTAGCACAAATAAAGCACACCATGCAATGATCTTGATATAAACACTAGTTCCACTACATACATTTGTCAGTATAAACTAAGCACTGCACTAAATGAATTTCCTTTGCAACATTAAACAATGCTTGGTTTATACTGACAAATGTACGTAGTGGGTCTGGTGTTTATATCAAAACCGACGCCTTGATTAAATAATAAATAATTACCGCCTGCGAAACCAATATTCGTTTAACGGTAGGTAATGCTTAAAGTATTTTTCATTTCTAAATGGAAGCACTGCACACACCATGCTTGTACTATTCAGCAGCCGCAAAAGAATAATTAGATTACGATGAAAGAACCCCACTATCCAAAAGCCAAATTAAAATTAATATTTTGGTATAAGCGGAGCAATAAGACAGGCAAGGACTTCCTGAAGTCCACTGTGCCTATTTTGTCGTGTTGTGGTCCATATAAAAGAGGTAGGATCACCAGTCACTTTTCCATTTTTTTAAACTAGTGCATGTGAACAAGGTTTGGTACCACCTATAACATCGTAGCACAGAGACATAATGCACTAACTGACCTATGATTGAAAGTTTTAAGTTGACCTCAGATCAGGATCTTCGGTTTAATCATATATTTCAGCATTCCTCATGTCAGTGAAACCCTTAAGATGACACAGATCAATTACATTCTGGTACACAGGTGCTTTCCTCGGACCATAACGCAAGAGCGTCCAGGGTAGCCTACTGGTTAAACCAATAGTCAACACTAACTTTCTGTTCGCCAAAAATTCAATTTAAATTTCACTCCATACGGCCAGAATTCCGTAAGAATATCTTGACACTGAAAATGGATACAAATGTGCAATTAGTTTTCGGAGGAATGTCTATGCTTCTGCTTAATCATCTGTAACGACAGCCAAAAGCTATGAGGGAGAAACAAACAAGTGCTAACTTGTCTTCACATAAGAGAACCTGAGAACTTATCTGCTACTTCTGCTAATATCACTAGTTTTCGGCATTGATGGTTTGTTAGCTTAGCAAAGATTCATGCAATGGCTTAATTTTACAAATGAATTAGAAGTAACTTCGAAGCTTATCAACCTGTTTGAACAGCACGCTCAGATATTACGTATCAGCAGTGTTCATTATGCCACCGGAGTACGAGCATTCCCAGTTTCCTAACCGTAGCCCGTCCAATAATTTAAAAGATCCATAATCCTACCCGCACAACAACGGAAAGGACATTGAAACTCAATTTCGATGAAGTCATAGACGTTCATTCACACGATGGTCTGCAAAGCCACAAAACCAAAGGCTTACTCTAATTTTTCAAATTCGTTGATGTAAACTACGGATACTCAAAGGCTTATTGTCGCAATCTTGAGAAATCCATCCGAAACGACTGAACTGTGTGGCTAAGATTTCCATTCACAAAATTGCCTAACTCAACTGCAAACTAACGCTGTATCAGCTCACAATGATGCATTAAATGTGATCAATTCTATTATCGTCATAAGGAATAGCAAATACAAAAAGGAGCTAACATTACGATCTGGCGGTAGGGTTTCGATCGGGAATATGATGCTTAAACGAAATGACAAAACTCCATCTCAACGATATAATCAGCTAAGTGTGTATGTTTCTATGCCTACCCCGTCGTTTTTAATTCTGTTCTTGTGAGCCAGACTTAATGATGAAGTAATGGCCAAAACATTTCGATCGCTTAAAATTAGTTATAACTATTCATCCGGTATGTTGTCGAAGTAGTACATCTCTAACCTTGCGATCGATTCCAGCGTTTCACAAGGATGGCCTTGTCCTAAACTTTAATCATAATTTCGAGTATAGTTTGTTGAGGTCATTAGAATAATCCCCGATGTGAATATCGTTGGTGGTGGGTTTTCTGTCCTCAAATAGTAATGCTAAAAAGATTGCAGAAAGACAAGCTACAAGGATATATTAATCTAACTCATGAAGTTTCGAACTGGTACAGTATGAAGCCAAGCGTTTCGGAAACGTTTGTTAGCCAATTCGAATACCGAGCTTCGGATCGTGCTGGAGAGCGCCCTGCTACCAGTTGCTAATAAATTTATTTAGTTTTAATCAATTGTGAGACAATAGGAACTGGCTTCTATCGGCTTCCCAATATTATCTATGCTTCAACTTCTAATTATTCAAACGACTCTAGTATCTCCTATCTCAATAAAACTAAGCCCAACTTCGTCAAGCCAATCATATTATCGATACGCATTAAAGCTGCGGAGACTGAAGAACCAGTTTAGCTACAAGTGTCAGGAAATTTTTTAAACCGATATAATTACTCGGTTTAGTTCAGGTAATTACAGCTGAGCGTCATTAGGCATTACTCAACGGAAAATTTTCGACGTAAGTAGTTCTATTCGGTCACTCATTGATGGTTATTCACGATCTAACCATATTAAAGAAATTCAATTGCATTCATTGAGGCCAATTACACATTATCCACAATAGACATCCCAAGCGACTCTGATAAAAGGCTGAAAGGACACAAGGATGGACCAACCATCTTTTTTTGGACAATTTTATTTGCGATATCATCCACATGATAATGTCGCATCGTATCATAACCGAGACATTTGAGTGGGTAGAAATCTGTGCGAATACAACTGCAACATAGTCCAGTCGAGAATCTTTAACAATTTTGTTTTAATGACAAGCTCTTTAGGAACTTTTCATGTTAGCGATAAATCGCTCTCTTTTGTTTGAGAAAAAAAGATTTCATTACAATATGTAACGGCGCAACTAACATATTAAGCAAAATTGTAGTGCCCATGCAGTGAAAATTATGACTGACACATGTAAGAATGAAAAAAACAACATGCCACGTTCCAACGGATACTCAATAAAAGAAGTGATATTCATAAAGGCTAAAGCAAACATTTTTTTCTATTGGCACTTCTCGCTCTTAGATTTATATTATTTTTAACTGAGACCGCGGGCTACAGATTTATCCCCTACCATCTCCTCAAACAACCTTACCAATGCCACCCAGGACAGTGAAGTGATCAGGTCTTGTGAAGAATTACAATGCAACGTTACATCAGTGTAGCCCCTCGAGCTCTTGGAAACTGCCTTCGTCCTGTTATCAAAACCATCAACTCCCGCCTGACAATAGCGGGACTTAAAAAGTCCTAATTGCAGATCACCGCTCAATTCTCATTAGCAAGCACTCAATCACCCTCATCAGCCCTAGATCACGCTCCGACCACAACCGCAAAACTCCTGCATGCTTTTCCTTCCCGTTCTAACCTTCCTTCCTCTGGATTCCTCTTGACGATCCTTATTAACTGCAGGTCACTCACACCAAAACTAAAACTGAGCATTTTTATCCTCAAACGAGCTCGATATGTGCTTGATTATCCTCATCAGCCCTCGGTCACGTTCCGGCCGCCAGCGCAAAACTTCCACACGCTTTTCGGCCCCGGTCTAACTTTCTTTCCTTTGGATCTCTCTTAGCAATCCTTATCAATGTCAGGTTACTCACACCCAAAATATAACTTTGAGCAAATATATCCTCAAACGAGCTCAGTGTGTGCTTTCTCGTTGAAACATGGTTGTCTCCTACTATACAGAATGATCGTTTCCTTATCAACGGTTACACTATTTCCGTAGCGACAGAGCTATTTGTCGAGGGTGTGGTTTGGCTGCCTATATCCGATTCTCTCCAATACCTAAACGTTTGACTACATCTAAATCACAGTGACTGGAATTCTTATCATTTCAGCTAATTATTCTGGACCAAAACTTATGTTTGCGTTTCCTTTATGTCCCAGAACCTCTCAATAATTGACGACACTCGCAGGGCCCAAATTGTCTACTTTTTTCGCAACATTCCGATCAATACATCGTTGCGGGAGACCTTAACCTTCCTCTGGCTAACTGGCACAATATAAAACTAGAAAACATCAGCTGTTTTGACTATTTGCGGACAACTTTCCTACACGAGAAAAAAAAGAATGCATCATCTCCAACAAAGAAGTGATTAGTTCAAAATCGTGAGATCTTTCGTAATCTAGACCACTGCCAAGTATCCTTTCCTGTACATCGTTTATCTTCTATCCAAAGAGAGGACATTCACTCATCCCGGCGATTCACTGATTGGGAAGAGTTTAGCCGACTGTCAGGTCGTAAATTGGAGAGGTTTAATCCTCCCAGACAACCTTTGTTCATTTTCGTGTCAATAACGTCTTATCCTCCCACTTTGCTGATGCCACCTCTATTCAGTACATACGCACGACGAACAAGTTGAACACCTTATTTAAAGCGCGCGACAACCTTGCACGCAATTCCAGATTACGCACCTCGACACTTGCTCGCGCTCTCGCACTTCGACGTATCGAAGAACTTATCGAACAAGGGCTCAGCATCGAAAGACGCATTCGGAGAGCCCAAACTCTGGTAAAAATTCGTTATCATCAAAAACAAACTGTAGCCTAAGTCCAAAATCACAAGCATAAACTTCTCTGGTTCGGACAACTATTTAAATTATCTTTCAGATTCTTATTCCATTTCCACTCCAGTTTCTGAGATGCTCGATAACGGTAACATTGAGAATCCGAGTTAGCTAAACATTTCTTTGGTCATAGTCATTCAAGCAATCAAAGACATTAAATATAAACACAAAATTGATCAATATGGTGTTGTTCTAGGTTGGAACCACTTCACAATGATTGCTGACGTTATCAACCGTTGTCTCAAAATAACCTACCTTCTCCCGGAGTGGCTCAAACCGATGATCTCTCCTATCCCTGCTTTCACTAAAATCTTCGACTGGATCACATATAACTTAATCTACTCTTTCATTAAGTCTCGAGATACCTTCTGCCTTCTTGATGATCAACATGATTTCTTCAACCAAATTAGTCAGTGTCCTTAACTAATAGTACTCTTCCATTTATAAAGGTCATGAATGCACATACACAATTTTAGATATCTCTAAGGTTTTCGATTCAATATCGTTCTAGGCAACTGAACTCGCCTTATTAAGCAATGATATTTTCAGCAGCATCCTTAAACCTTTAAATTACAACCTTCGAAACTGTTAAAGATGGAAATAATAACGCGAAGCCAGGCCTTATCAGATCAGCACTTGATCCTATACTTTTCAACTTAACATACGCACAGGTGCAGGTTGAGGACAACCTGTTCAAGCTGTTCAAATATGCAGATGATATGGTAATAGTATTCAATATTTCAACATCGCCCAACCCTTCCTCGCCTCTAATCGCTCAGCTTCTATCTTTGTTGCTTTCTCAACTCAGCAGAATCGGTCTTAAATTAAATCCCGATAAGACTCGTTTGATGAAACTTACCTCCAACCTGTTCCATTCTTTCCCGATCGCAAATTGGTCTCTTGGTATTGAAATAATTGATTCGGTCAAGCACCTTGGCACCTATTTTTGTCATTAGACTTCTACCTATATCTTAATCAAATTAGTTTCAAATTCTTCAAGTGGGCCCGTCTGTACTGTTTCAAGACACACAGCCCCTATCTGAAGCTCACGTCATTCAAAGCCTATGCTAGAGAATTGTACTGCCCTCTCACTTTAGCCTCCTCTTACGCCATCGAACAGATAGCTTCTAGGTTTTAAAGCGTATATTTCTTCTGTCAGAACTATAGAGAACGCCTGCTACTGACAAATTTTCTCGAGTTATGGTTTACCCGACATTTACGTGTCATCCAGAAGTTCTCAACTTCACTTTCGCTCACCCAAGTTCAACCATACTCCCAATATATTTAACAAAATTTACCTACCAAAGCCACAAGTGTATTTAACGCACAACCTATGGAAACTAAACTCCTACCCCAATACGAGTTTAAGGCAGTACACAAACTCTTATACGGGAACTCTGGAAGCGCAACTGGTTGCTTCTTCAATCGTAATACTTTTTTATGCCTGCAAATTTAACAAATATCAGAGCTTTAAGTTTATTCTTTCGTAGCCTCCAAATCAGACAACTCTGCTTAGACTCAAAATGTCACACACCTACATTCCAATACTAAATATTTACTATGTCATTTTACTGCTTACAATTATTAACTACTCTGCCATAATTTTCTCTACTAATTATCTTTATCTTATTTCAGCGAACTACCTGAAACTCAGAAATTTTGACGGAGAAATCTGACGATCAATATCTGAAGCTGGCTCTTCCTGGCCTTCCAAGTCTTAATTTCGTCCAAATGAATGCAGTGAATCCTGCACACGGCACTGATATAGTGACTCTTCACAAACTTTAATCGAGTCAACTCTATCGTAGTCAATCCTACCCTACATTAGCTCGAAAATTACGACAAAGCAATCCAATGGTTGAAGCTGTTTCTAACTAGTCTTCTAGCAATGTCTTAATTTATTTAGCAGAAGGCAGCAAACCCTGCACACGACGTTGATATTGTCATCATAAGCCTTACTCAAGCCAATTCTTACGTATTCGATTAAAATCCATTTTTCCCCAGAACGAATTAACACGAATTAGATGAAAGCACTTCTCTTTCATAACTACCATAAGCCTTATCGTTCATTATTTTTCTAATCACTATTTCATTCATCTATTTTTGAATTTTATCTAGTCATTTCAATTGTTAGGCCAGATGGCCTTTGTTGCCAAATAATTTTAAAAAAATTATAGTTGCATAACAATAAACAAGCATTAAATGACTTCAATTATTTTACAACAACGCTAAAATTTGACATTAATAAATAAAGTTTTGAGTATAACCAAAATAAACGTACCTTAAAATCACAGATATAATATTCATCTCCATGTATCGCAACATCTGATGGCTCACGCATATGGTTACTGCAGTCGAACCAACGAATTAAGTCACCCTCTTCAGACACGACAAATACAGATGGCGAAACACTATCAATGGCCACAATATGACCTAAATTAGATTATAATATAATAATTAATAAGTTACCATGTTGATTTATTGCTAGCCCAGCAACAATATCAATATAACGTATTGGGATTCTCCTTACAAAATGTCCATTTTGACTGAATAACTGCATGCGTGATCGTTCATTGCCACGATCGCATACAACATAACGCTGGCTTTGTCGTATAATAGCAACTTTTCTAGGAAACCAGAGCAAGCCATCAACACGCCCGGACACCCCAAAACATGATATAAATGAACCTGTTTTACTAAATATCTTAAAAAGTGAAATACACAAACATACCTGTATTCGATGATTATATGTGTCAGCCACGACAATTTCTTCGTCAAAACCTAAGCAAAATCCATGCGGAGCATTTAGCCGCCCTATTTCATTGCCAAGAGAACCCCACTTGGATAAAAGATTCATTTGAGTGCATCGTTCCGTGCGCTGGCGCGAATATTCATGTACTGCAGAGTTATAGTTGACAACCGCCTTTTGCTTCGCAATATTATCTCCATCAAAAACAGAGAGCGTATTTATTGTATTGTTACGAATTAAATTAGATTGAGCAAAGCTGTTCAGAAGCGGACCAGATAACAAATCAGAGTTAATTCCTACGTGGTCAACCGAGTTTAACACTGATGCCACATCACCCCAATTCGAGGCGACAGCAGCAGAAACAAGAGCCATTGCATCCTGTGTTCGCGGTATCATGGAGTTGTTGGCCATACTTAAGCCGTTATTGAGAGCCATTTGACGAGAAGACGAATGACTATCAGAAGGACTAACATTAGTAACCCGACGAAGGCTTGAGCTGCATAATTCATTTGGGAAGACTTTATCGAGTGACATTACCAAACGAGTCACTTCATCATTATCATCCATAATGGGCATTTTTTGTTGTAGCGACGGTACTCCGACGCCATTTTTGTCACTGTCACTGTCGCCAGATAGATCGAAAAATCCAAAATTTGATTTGAATAAGTCAGCCGTCAAGTCACTAGACTCTTTAAAATTAACTTTCGCCGAAATGTCTGCTGTATAGTTAACTTTTGCCAATGTATTAAAGCAGGCTAGGACTAATTTCGCTAAACGACACATGTCTAAAGTTGAGCATTTCTTTACGTAAGAATTAGAAAACTCGGAGGCAAAATCCATATGGTCACGTGTTTTGCTGATGTGATTAATTCTAGCCCAAATTTTCATCTCTATTTCATCATGTATTTTCCTATTTTGTTGCAAAAAGTCCTCACGGGCATTATCCAAAATAGCCTTCCATTTGTTGTAAACGGCGTCTATTAAATTTCTATTCTTATCGCGTGATATACTAAGCTCAGTAAGAGCGTTTTGCAAGCACTGGGACACATTTTTGAGATATTCTTGTCGTTCCATGCATGAATTCATTGAACTACCTAACATTCCTTCTAGTTTCTGAGGTGTTGTATCCAAGGCCCATACAACATGAGATTTGTGATCAGCTTCTTGACATCCAGCACACATTGGTACCTTAAATAATCAGAATAAAACTTACATGACACTGTGCACAGAAGGAGTCAAATGGTAGACCATTATGTAAAGTACAAAAAACCGTCTGCGAGCTTTTAATATTTCTTTGTAATAAAGATGGTTCCTTTTTTTCTTCTTCTGTGAGATCAAGCACTTCGTGTGATGCGAAAAGTTTCACGACCTATAATAATATTTAACCAAATCTACCTTATGAATATTTCTACAGCTTTCACACAGTGGTCCAGCACACTGCACGCATTTACAGACAGCTTCACCACCCTCAGTGCACAACGAGCACAAGATCTTTTGAGCCGGGGAAGCCCTTTCGCCACTACCAACATGTCGTACTAAGGACACATCGTAAGATTCTAGCGTGGAAAGGCCACCAGATATCTGTTCGCATCGAGGGCACCGAATATGCGGAGTGAAGCTTCCGTTCCTTTCAAATTTTGCAAGACAATTTTTATCGAAGATGTGCAAGCAACTAAGAATAACTGGATCATTAAAATCTTTTTCACAAATAGTGCATTTAGTTGGTAAACCACCACTCTCTTCCAGATCGTCACATTTTAGGTCCGAGCAGAATAATGAAACCTCTTCATTTTGTTCACTATTAGAAGAACTCAACATAATTACAAGTAGGTAGCACTCTGCAGAGAAGGCAGAGTTCCTCCAAACAGTACAAGGAAAATTTGTACAAGGCTACCAAAATGGACGAAAAATATCGACTAAATTAAAACGGAATAATGTAAACGCCCCGGCTTCAAGTAAATGCCGTACGACGTTACAAACTCGGTTAAGGTGCTCTGAATAGAGATTAGTTACTGATATAGGGGCCCTTAAGAGGGCCTGGTAATGCGTTCTCTTGAAGTCTTCAGAGTTGAAGATGTCCTAGAGCCTTGGGTGGACTCTGGTTGAGTTGTCACTCCCGTGGTTGAGTTGTAATCGCGTTGTGGATGGTGTCCTGCAGGTCCTGCACTCAATTGGCTCGTCTCTCCGGTATCCCGCAACAGGATGAGTAGGTATTGACAGCCGACAGAGCGCACACGGATTGACAACCGACAGAACGCACACGCGTGAAGCAGGTAGAAGGCAAATGCCACAACTGACTTGCATGGTAAATTACCGTGCTTAAATAGCATGCAATATGTGTACTTGCATACTATTGGTTAAACGTGGTTAAACGTGGTTAAACGGCAATTTGCTTTTTTCTCATTGGTGCAACGTAAATAAATTTGAATTTAATTTACGCAATATGTCGGCGAATGATTTGTGTCGTTACAACACTTTCCTCTCTGAAAAAAAATTCCTCTCTGCGAGGCTAGATAAGAAATGCATGACAGAGTTCGAACCAAGTTAAGCAAAAATATGATGAACCATAAGTGCTGGGCTTAAATATGCTTGTTGGTTGCTTCAACAATGATATGATGCAAGGTAACCACCAGGAATTGCTACACAAATTGTTAGCTCTAGTGGTCGGTCATAGCACGTGAGGCAAAATAGAGCAGTGTAAGTTTTGGGAGCCGCAGCGTGAAGATTTCGAGGTAAATCGCCTCTGAATTTACCAGGTTTAAGTTAAAACCTAAGCAGGTTGGATCGTTGTCAATGTGTTTGTATACGACCAAAGAAGCTAGAGTGCTCGACGTTGTGGTCATGACATTTGTAGAGTGGTCTTTGTGAAATAGATAAAGTTGAGATATACATTGAAAGTGGCCTGTACCATGATATGAAGCTGATCACTACTTAGTGTTGCTACACGAAAGCGTTAGCTCTAAGTAGCTGGTCATACCAAAATAGGCAGTGTAATGTCATGTGTGAGAAATACATTATAATGTAAAAATATATACATTAAAATCAAAGGTAACTGCATAAAAATATGTACACGAACATTGCCTCAGAGATGGCATAATACCAAAAAAATGTTCAAAAATGCTACACAATTGTTAGCTAAGAACAGCTGGTTATGCCACGTGAGACAATTACTAAAAATTAACGTAAAGTTTAAAAAAAAATTTATAGTTAAATGTTAATGTTTAAAAAAAATTAATTACGCGTTATACAAAGCAGGTTGAGATTGTGGGCAGACAGAGCCTGAGACGTGTGTAGAAGGTTGAACGCTCTCAGGATCAGGTGGTTCGATAAACGGTTTTAACCTGTCTATGCTTACTGATGTCGGTGTAGCGCCTTGCATAATGATGAAGTATTTTGGCTGTCTGAGTAAAATCGGGTAAGGACCGCGATACTTGGGTTGTAGTGGTGCAACAGCAGTATTGTTGCGAACGAGTACTCTCTTGCAGCTGTGGAGCTGTGGGTGGACGAAGACTGGACGAGGCGTGTGTCTCGGCTGCTGTTCGGACATGTTACCGAAATGAAGTCGAAGGCGGGTAGCTTCGTTTTGTGGGTCATCTTGTGCCGGTAGTAGACGTGGGAGCTGACTAGGCAGGCGTAGATCCATGCCATACGAGAGTTGTGACGCAGACGTTTTAATGGATTCTCGAGTACGAGAACGCATGGCCAACAGAACTAAAGGTAGTGCATCGACCCAGTTGCCATTAATGGACGAGGATTCTAAAGATGCTTTGAGTTCCCTATGCATTCTCTCTACCAGGCCACCGTGCTTGAGGTGGTGACGATCTGGCAAAAGTTGCATCCATGTACACAGGTGGTTGAAACAGTCTAGATAGAAGCATTTTCCGTGACCCAAGCCTGTTGAATTGTATTGGATATCCATGCAGAGGTAAAACCGTTAGTTACTTCGTCTGCAGAAATGGTGCCAAGAGGTAATGCCGCAGGCCGCCGTGTAAATCTATCGATCATAGTTAGAAGGTAGCTGAAACCTTGAACCTTTGTCAGATGAACTATGTCGATGTGGACGATGGCTAGGCGAGAAGTAGACCGAAAATTTTGCAACTTAGAACAAGTGTGTCGTGTGATCTTGTTTTTCTGACAAATTGCACACTCTGAGACCCATCGTTTAACATTCTGCCTAAGTCTGTGAACCCAGAAACGATCTGTAAAAAGTCGGACAGTCGCTTGGCTTCCTGGGTGAGAAATTGAGTGAATTGAATCGAAAACTTTTCTCTGAAGGCTGGTCAGCAGAACTGGCTTGTTGGGCTGCGTACCCGTGAAGTAAACAATTGGTAAGCCTTCCCACAGACGGCATATTAACTTGGTTGGGTGATGGGCTATTGATCTTTGAATATGAATATCACCGCGTTGTTCAGTTCGCAGGAGAGTTGGCGTTAGTGCAGGTTCACTGAGTGCCACGGAGTTGACAGTGAATGGTGACGGCGAAGGTGGTTGTAGAGACGTCTGGCCTAGACAGGGCATCTGCAATGAAGTTCTGTTTGCCCTTCACGTGAAAGACGTCAAATTGCCATTCGCTTAGACGAGAAAGCTGTCTTTCCACTCTGGCAGGTTACTTGGCGATAGATGAAGTTGCGTTTCGAAGTGCGCTAACTAGTGGTGCATGATCTGTGAAAACAACAAATCTGCTACTGCCAATAATGCTGATAAAATGGCGCACCGCGTCGTGGATGGCGAGAAGTTCTCGGCCGAAAGTGTCGTACCTCGTTTCTACGGGTTGGAGAGTACGCAAATAGAAACTGATAGGCTTCCGAACTCCGTCGATCTCTTGTCCCAAAGTGGCTCCAATAGCAGATTCGAAGCATCTGTCGTGAGTAGAAATGGCTTTTCGAAATCTGGATGCGTTAGCATTGTGGCATTTGATAACGAGTTGATGGCAAGTCGAAGTAATTCCTCGTCTTCGGATGACCAAGCAATGATGGAATTCTTGCTAAGTCCTTTTCAGTTCCGCAGGTGCCTGCACAAAGGATAAAGTTGTTTTGAAAGGCCTGGAAGGAACTTGCGATAATAGTTTAGTACTCCCAGGATTTTCTGCAAATCGCTCAAGGTCCTTGGTGACTTGATATTCTTGATTGAATTCGTCTTTGACGGCAACGGTTGAATACCTTGGGCGGTGATACGATGCCCTAAGAAGTCGACGGATGAAGTTGCAATCTGCGTCTTGTCACAGTTGATCTTGAGTCCGTGGTTGGATAAGCGTGAGAGAACATTTCGTAGATGTTCCGCATGAGATTCTAGATCTGGACTGAATAACATAATGTCATCTAGATATGACATACAATAAACAGAGTCGTCGCGAAGTATGTTGTCTATGAATCATTGAAATGTCTGAGTAGCAAAATTAAGTCCAAAAAGGCATGTAAAGATATTCAAAAAGGCCAAATGGAGTGACGACTGCAGTTTTCTCGATATCCTCTGATGCTACCGGTATGTGATGGTACGCTTGTCTGAGGTCAATCACTGAGAAGAAATTGCTGCCGTTGAGCTTTTCAAGTAATGTGTTGATATTTGGAATAGGATATGCATCAGATTTTGTCACTGAATTTAGCTTACGGTAGTCTCCACAGGCTCTGTTTGATCCGTTTGATTTTGAGACTAAGTGCAGTGGTGACGCCCATGAACTTTTTGATGGTCTGATGATTCCCTCTTCCAAAAGCCTTGAGAATTCTTCTTGGGCAGCTTTCAGCTTAGCAGGAAGCCAGTGGTCGTGTTTCTTGAGTGCACAGGGTTGTCCTTCTGTGACGATATAGATGCATCATCGTGTTGAGACCTGGCAGATCGATTTGGTTAAGATCGAAAGTTGATTTGCATTTGCTGCCGATACTTCTATGTTGAATGATGCACTGGGGTTGGTTGAACATCCGGGTAACTCCAACGCTGGAGTAAAGTCCAAAAACTTGCCCACGTCCGGTGGGGTCGATGGATCTTTACTGTGGCAAGATCGTTAATGAGCCGAAATTTTATAGGATGAAATCACGTTTGGTTCATGGCCAAGGTGCAGGAGACCTGGGCAAATGATGAAGTTGTGGGAAAATTCACGTCAGGTGACCTGCTGTTGAGTGTGCGTACATTGGGCAGCCATAAGTTGAAGGTACGGGCCGCGCCCGCAGGCTGTTGCGAGAAGAACACCTAGCGAACTTCGGCCATTGAATCACCTTTTGAGAACTGAGATCACGCACCTGTGGTCGATGTACTTTCGCGCCAGAAATCAAGAAGGTGCAGAAGTTCAAGTCGGCATGTTCGGCCGCGACCGGCAAACAAGTAGGCTGGTGATAGCGACCGGTATCTGCTTGGTTCTCTATGGAGTCGACAGGGATGCTTTAATGTGGGTTATTTTCCTGTAGCGCCGTTGAGTGCTGATGCAGAAAGCACAGTCTTCACTTGCCAGATGCTTCCCGATACTGATGCACCCTTTGTGCCTGCGGTCTGTTGTCCTCTCCGTCAGCTGTGAATTTATGTTCATTCTGAAATTTTTCAAACGACAAAGACAACCCAGTAGTGAGATAAAAAATTTTCGTAGGTGGTTATAAATACCAGCCTTTTGGGGGGCATATTTATATTAAAATGATTGTGAGGATCTCGATTTCAAGTCCCAATTATTATAATTTGACTTGTTTTGGCGCTCGAGCATTCACATGATTTATTCCCGATTTTAATGGCCATAACTTAGTAGAACTTTGGCCATGTTCATACATTGTTTCTCTATAGCGAGGAGAGACTTATCATCTTGGGGTGAAGAAAATAGAGATGGATTCACTTTGGGTTCCAAAACTTGATATTTAACTCACAACATTGCCGCAAAAGAGTTTAATAAGTTGTGGAAGATTGTTATCAAACAACCTATCTCAATGAAATGTTGGTTTTACATCAACGTTTCAATTCCTCCAGTATTTTCGCATAAATAAGATTTGGTACATCTAACTTGCGCATATTTGTTTATTATCTGCTTCAGTTTCAGTGGGTCCGGAAGTGATTCTACCTCGTTTTGTGGCCTAAAATGGTTAGTAGCTTCAGGCGTATCTTCGCAAGCTTAGGATAAATCCGTCGCTGCAATTGTGAAGTGAAGTTTAAAAACCTTGACAGTTTTTGATGACTGTCTGTATAACTGTGGAAACGGGGAGAAAGTGAGTTTCATGCATAAAGGCAATAATCATAATGGCTTCCATCCCAAAACAGAAACATCAATATATAAATTGACCTGACATTATTTTAACACCATGGATCTTAAAAAAATAAATTTAGGGGTTAAATACGAAAATGTATATATAAATGTATAATATAACGAAATGTTAATATCACAAACAGTTACACTATTATTGATATTAATTGTATATAGTATGAAAAAATGAACAGAGGCTCCATGATGTTATTTTGACAATGTATTATATTTCAACAAAGAACAGCGTCACTCCTTCCAAAATTGAAATCACCTAAAGAACAGAGGCCCTGTTGTTGGCCTTTAGTGCCAATGTGACTATTATTTTCACAGCAAGAATGTTAACACACTGCTTCCAAAAAATTTAAATTTTCCTTAAAAAGAATTAGAGGCCCGTTGTTTTTAAAAATAATTACCGAAAATAGACATATTTTCACCATAAGTTAAAGAGAATAACACAATCAGTTTCCGTAAATTTGAAATTTTCTTTAGGAAACACTCACACCCACGAATATATACTTCAGCTCAAAAAAATGAGAATTGTAAAGAAAACGGGTAAATACAGATTTACTCCGCAAAACAAATAAAGAAGAAAAAGTCAATTTATTTATACCCAAAAAAAAATCAGATAAATAATCAATATCCTGGCGCGGTCGCCAATTTTGTAAACGCCCCGGCTTCAAGTAAATGCCGTACGACGTTACAAACTCGGTTAAGGTGCTCTGAATAGAGATTAGTTACTGATATGGGGGCCCTTAAGAGGGCCGGGTAATGCGTTCTCTTGAAGTCTTCAGCGTTGAAGATGTCCTAGAGCCTTGGGTGGACTCTGGTTGATTTGTTGCTCCCGTGGTTGAGCTGTGATCGTGTTGTGGATGGTGTCCTGCAGGTCCTGCACTCAATTGGCTCGTCTCTCCGGTATCCCGCAACAGGATGAGTAGGTATTGACAGCCGACAGAGCGCACACGTATTGACAACCGACAGAACGCTCACGCGTGAAGCAGGTAGAAGGCAAATGCCACAACTGACTTGCATGGTAAATTACCGTGCTTAAATAGCATGCAATATGTGTACTTGCATACTATTGGTTAAACGTGGTTAAACGTGGTTAAACGGCAATTTGCTTTTTTCTCATTGGTGCAACGTAAATAAATTTGAATTTAATTTACGCAATATGTCGGCGAATGATTTGTGTCGTTACAATAATTGTTACTAAATAAAGCTTAGTATGCAGATAAATAGCATTTCAATCAATGCGAAACGATGGGTCAGTCATATAAATGAATAAATGAGCAAACATGAAAACCCTAAATAAAACCAAAATGAATTATATTTTGTAGGCGCGCGATTTAGAATGGAACCAACATTTAATTCCGTTTAAATGTCAGAAATGTTATTATTATACAGGAATCATTGCAAACATCTATTATATGTAGAGTATAGACTTCAGGACTTTGAATGAAACAGAATAAGCAAAGAAGGTCAATGCGAGAGAACAGGTAATTTCAAAGCTTCATACTTCCATGAATTTTTACATTTTATTTTGTTTTCTTTGTTTATATGTGTATTCAATATTCTTCCCACGGAAATAAAGCTCCTATCCCAGCACAAATTTAAAAAAAGGCGACCCACAAGTACTTCTTCAACAAATTTCTATGCGAGTCATCCGATTGGAAGTGCAATTGGTTCGTTCATAAACAATAATACTACTTTTATCCCCAGGCTATTCACATATTACTAGTTTCAGAATGTGAATTTTCTTTTGGCTGGCCTCCAATTTCCTAATCTCTCCTCCGATTTTAAATTTCTCACTCTTGACTCCCTGATACCTTTCCTATTCTCATTTTTCATTCTAACACATCAAAATATTGAATACTTTACCACGTTTTGCTCAACTAATTCTTTTCCGTTTTGTTTCAGTGAACGACCGGAAACTCAAAAAGTCTACTGGAACACCAGACGGTATATATCGGACACTGATTCCCCCTCGCATACAATCAGTCATATTCTCGCTCAACGGAAGCCAGTGAACCCTTGCACGAGACACTTGCTTAAATCTAGTCGACTTCATCCTAGTCAATACTACCCTACAGAAATTCAATATCCACGACGAAGTACTCCGTCGGTCGACTTCCGCTACCGGTCCGCCATCACCTTCGAACTCACACTCAAATTCGTCTGTCCGACACCAGCTTACCCCGCATTGATGCTCGGACCCTTCCTGGATTGTATTCCAGTTGATCCTATTTAGTCAAATGGAATCTCTCTTTTTCACCAGATCGAACTATCCTGAAGTCGATGAAAGCACTTCTCTTTCTCAACTCTTCTCTCCCCTGTGGTTAAACACTTTGATAGTCACAATTTCACTCGTCTCCACATATCTTACCTTTGATCTGTTATTTCAATGGTTGGGCCTGTTGACCTTTGTTGCCAAATAAATAAATATATATTATTATTATTGTGTGTGTGTGTGTGTGTGTGTGTGTGTGTGTGTGTGTGTGTGTATATATGATCTTATTCAGACAACAACCCCATTCTCCAACTCCGCAATTCAAGGTCTACAGTGCCTTGCTCATTTCCTTGTACAGCAAATTCCTCCTCTCACTCTCACCTCTTCATCACGACAGATATCTACTCAGATTTCTAAAACGAGTCTTCCCCAAAGCCAAGTATCGGGAACGCCTACTTCTGGCAAACCTTCTACCGCTTTGGTTTACCCGTCACCTTCGATTCAATTCTTTTATCCATAAGATCACAAATTGCTTACCACTGTCCAACTTTGCTCATTCAAGTCACCACTACGCCACACGTTCTAGCAACTCTTCTATCCAATCTACCCATACCAACACCATATTTATAAAAATCTATCTCTTCTCCAAAGCCACTAATGTCTTCAACGCTCTTCCCACGGACATAAAGCTCCTACCTAAGCACGAATTTAAAAAGGCGGCTCATAAGTACTTCTTCAACAAATTTTTTGTGAAACGACTGAGTGGAAACGAAACTGGTTCCTTCTCAATCCATAACATTTGTTTCACCCCAGGCTATTCTCTTTACTGACTTCGGAGGGCGAAATCCCTCAGGCAGTCATCTAATTTTCCACTTTACACCTCCGGTTTTAAATCTTTCATTCTCGACTCCCTGATACCACTTCTCAGCTCTTTTTTACTCTATCATATCCATATAGTGGATGCTTTATTACGTTTTGCTCAGCCAATCCTTTTCCTTCTTGTTTCAGCGGATGACCGGAAACTCAAAAGTCCTGCCGTCCACCAACGGTTTGCATCGGACATAGACTCCCCCTCGTCTTCCATCAGTAATAACCTCGTTCAACAGACGCCAGTGATCCCTGAATGACTCACTTGCTTCAATCTAATCGACTCTATCCTGGTGTATGCTACGCTCCATCAATTCAATCTTCACGACAAAAGAGTCCATCGGTCGACGTTTGCATACGGTTCGCTATCATTTTCAATCTCACACTTGAACTCATCTGTCTGGACCCTAACTACCCAGCTTTGATGCTCGGACACTGTCAATTATGCTTTAGAGCTCAATTGGTTCGCTCGATTTAGTGCTCCAGCTGAAGTGAAAACCGATCGTGGCGCACAGTCCCTCGGCGAAGAGTTTGCCGCCCTACTGAAATAATATGGTGTCAAACCCTCCGTGACCGCGGCTCGCAATCCGAGAGCAAATGGTTTCGTCGAAAGGCCACACCGAGAACTGAAAGCGGCGCTGAAGGCTAGCCCAGAAGAAAATTGGCTTGCGGCTTTACCGAAAGTACTCCTATCAATGCGTACAAGACCTCGTGAGCCGATCAAATGTAGCTCCGCTGAAATGGTATTTGGCGAATGTCTACGGCTGCCTGGCGAACTAGTCCGATCACGCTCTGAAACTGCAATAACGATGAACGATCCGACATTTCTGTTTCCACTTCGCAGTTTTCTACAATATAACGCTCAGAATCGGCCGATCTGTCCTACACGTCAGCAACATGGTCCAATTTATAAACGCAAAGATTTTGATAGCTGCAAATGGTTCTTCGTCAACAACGATATGGATAACAGGATTCTAGCCAAACCGAAGCGCGGTCCTTATCGTGTGTTAGATCGACGTCAGAATTACATCATTTTGGAGATTAATGGCAAAGCTGAAGCGGTCTCCAAACACAGACTATCCCCGGCCGACGTTGATCCAAATGACCCGCTGTTCCGCGATGTTGACCTATCAGGCGGTGAAGAAACGATAAATACACCTCCAGACAGTCTTGCTGACAACGGACTGACGCCCGACATCTCATCAACAACCGAGCCAACTGACGCCGTCACGCCGCCGCGAGATATAGAGGAACCAGAATCAGTGTTGACAGAGCCAAAATCAGTTGTTACACGGTATGGCAGAGCAATAACACCTCCTGTAAGGTTAGCCCCCTTCATTGTGTACTAATTTTCATTGTCGGGGGGTGTATGTAACACGCGGCTCCGCGTTACAACCCAACGATGTTCGATTTTGACAAATATGGTGCTCTTTAAGGTCAAATAATCTAACTCTGTTCTTACACAATATTTCTCTTAACTGTGATTTTAGAAACAATCTCTGTTAGTTTCAAGCAGTTTTAATTGAGATTTCTTGAACTGCAATTTTATTTGTAATTAATAGGGTTGTTTATTAAATATACACACCCGCGCGCAATACGCATGGAACATGAGATGGATTATAGTGTCACAGCGGATTTATTTCGCTCATTTGGATTATTAACCGTTTATGCAAGGAATACACTGTTTGCATTTAACTATACCTATCCAAATTTCAGAGTACAATGGATTATTATAATTACATTAGTTAAAACCTTAGCAAACAGTGAACTAATTATTTGAGAATTTTTTTCATTGAAGTCTACACGATTTCAATCCATTTATCATCAGTGACAAATTTTACCAGTGACTATATTCATATCATCATGTATTTTCAATTGGTTACATATATTCATTTCAATTCAGACATTTGTGAAAGAATAATTGCTTGTGTGTAAGACATTCAACTTTGTAAACAGCGTTCATTTTGCTACCGTCTAGAGCACGGACAATTTTGTTTAACTGTGAGTTGTGTGTAAGACATTCAACTTTGTAAACAGCGTTCATTTTGTTACCGTCTAGAACACGGACAATGTAGTTTGACTGTGACTGGTGTTTAAGACATTCATTTGTGTTAAAATTGAATTTTATTGGCGTCTAGAGCACGGTCAATTTGGACTACTTATGAATTTATATGCGGTGTTATTTATAATAATTTGTGATCATTCGTATTAGTCTTCTCACATCACCCATCGGGTAAAAGCCGGGGATTGATCATGTGCACTGATCTCCACAACCGCTACCAATCCTATGTAGGGAGTAATTAATCTCGCAAAAGTTCCCTACATAAATAGTGCCCCGGTTCGTCGAACTCACAGCCAGCAAAGAATTAATAAACATCTAGATTTTGAGAAATTCAAGCACTTTGGATGAATGCCACGAAGGAAAAGTACCGTCCTATTATTCCACATTCTTCTACCAAATATATACTGGTTAAAGGGCGTAATACCGGCTCCTACTGATGAGTCGCCAGTAAGCACGAAACGAATGTGCATGAGATTATACTTTACGTTCATGCTGCCTTTGGTTTATCCTTCTGGTCACAACTGAACTAATTTGTTACTAGGTTCGCAAAACCTAATACATACTTGCATATATATTAGTTCTTCGCAACAAACTGTATTTAAAAGTAAATTCTAAGACACATATCACAGAAAAATACACTCTCGGGATTACAATGCTCGAAGAGAGCCGCAAGATGACGGGTGAGGACGATGTTACATTGCCATCTATTCTCGACAACACTCATACGCAGAAGATGACGTCCAGTTCAGGAAATGCAGGAAGCCCGGTGGTGAGCCCAGCAACAGGCCGCACCAACACATGGACACAGTATAAAGTATGCCAATTCGATCCAGACTACCTTGACGAGTGGGTCGACGATGTTACTTTATTGGCCAAGGTGTCCAATATAACAGATGAGGGCTCAATATTTTTGAGGGCTTGGGAGACGATCCCAATGTCTTTCAGACGTGGACTCAATGATATACTGCATCAATAAACTGAGGGCACATTTGCGCAGCCATGGCAGAGCCTGCAACGCGCCGTCAAGCAGCGTTTGACACCAGATCGAGAAGACAGGCTTACATAATTAATGAGCCAGATGTCCCTAGGTAGCCGCACGCCTTTTGAGCTATTTAGGGAGATGGAGCAGAAAGCCTTGGATTTCAACCTGCCCAAGGAAATCGTAATGCGACTTTTCATACAGCATCTCCTGCCGGCACTATAAGAGATAGCCACGTTCCTGCGCGAATCCCTCGAAGTACAAGACGACATCCTGCCGGCACGTCTAGACAAGTGTTGGGAGAAACACCACTACAGCTCACGTGCCCCAGAAAAAGGCCACATCACTTCAAGACCTTCCGAATCACAATCCACCGCATCATCAGCCGGAACAAATAACACGAATGAACGCTTCATCAGCCTGCTGGAGAACATAACCGTCAGGCCAAGTTTGGCCACAGTCGATGCCGTCCATAATAGACGTGACCAGTGTAGGCGTGACCAACGTCGACCACCGTCCCAGAATAGCGCCAGGAGGTCGACGTCGAGAGACCGGGCCACATTATTGCCTCAGAAACGGCTACACATTCCCGCGCACAGACGCGACGTTTAAATGGGCGCGGTCACCCTCAAAAACTCAGGTGGATCCGCCCATGGAAGGTTCGGAAAACTGCTGGGGTCAGCCTTCTCTGCGGCAGTAGAGGCTGAGCACCCCAAGATCGTTGGCCGCTCCACGTCTGATGGCTCGAAGCACGTTGCTTTCGCGCTAGAGCGCAATCAAACTATTGTATTTACAGCGACGGCTCCAGTCAAGTCATACTTCAAACGCCCAAATGCCAGCAACCAGTCTCATCGTCAGTTGCCAGTATAAACATCTTTTCTCATCCGTGACGCAACCTCTGGCGAATTATTTCTCATAGACACAGAATCAGATGTAAGCTTACTACGCCACAATTATTTCGAACCCACTCACCCAGTCGACACCAGCAGTCTGACCTGCGCCAATGGCTCCAACATAGCGACGTTTGGGGTACGAGTACACACAATCTCATTCTCCAATTCAAAAAGATGTTTCAATTATTCTTTCATCATCGCCAACACGACAAAAAACATCATTGGACGTGACTTTCTCGAAAAATTCGAACTTACCATTCGTCCAAGAACACGAGAGATACGCACTGCAGACAATCAATTGCTTACATCAGCGCTAAAACATATAACTCGCGCCGAAGCAGTCTCATCTATACAGCTAATTCCTCCAGTTTCTCCTGTACCGTAACTGGACGATGTTCTGAAACGTCATGAAGAAATTTTCAAACCTATCTCCTTCATGCCCGATCTCAAGAGGAAGCGTGCTATCACAGCCCATCGTATCATCTTGTCGAAACTACTTCCTCATCCTCTACGAGCACGTCCATTGGCACCACAAAAACATAAGGCCGCCGAGCAAGAAATCGACATGCTACGTCAACAAGGCATCTGTACGCGATCCAGCTTACCTTTTGCATTGCCTGTGGTAGTAGTACCAAAGAGTGAACCAGCAACATTCAGGGTGTGCGGGGATTATCGTATTCTCAATTCTTGCACACAGTCTGATTCGTACATCCTACCAAATCCAGCTGACCTACTCAGATCTGCTATCGGTCATGCTGTGTATTCAAAACTTGACTTGGTAAAAGCATACTAACAAGTACCGATGGACAAAGACTCAGTATCATATACTGCACTCAGATTCACCGGAGGTGGCACGCACGAATATCACTATATGCCTTTCGGTCTCAAAAATGCCTCGCAAACATTCCAACGCGTTATGGACGAAATACTAGATGGTCTACCATTTGTAATTCCATATCTAGACGACATCCTGGTATTCTCCAACTCAATGTCCGAACATATACAACATATTGAGATCCTGCTCACACGTCTAGCAGACTATGGCCTCCGACTTCATGGCAACAAATGCGTCTTTGCACAGAAATCAATTGAATTCCTCGGTCATCAAATTTCCGAAGAAGGCATGACATCTATACCTGCTAAGGT
>JAQBSW010003707.1:0-78880 GCA_029291075.1 Eudiplozoon nipponicum
TACCGCGTTATGGTGTTCCGGAAAAGGTCACTAGTGATCGTGGTAGTCAATTTATGTCAGAGCTTTTCGTAAGATCCCTCAACATCATGGGAACCACTATAATACATACTAGCGCGTATAACCCACGAGCAAATGGGATGGTAGAAAGGCTAAATCGTGAACTGAAAGCTGCATTAAGGTGTACTAGTGGAACAAGCTGGATACACGATCTTCCTATAGTACTACTCGCCATGCGCAACAGATATAGGGCACAATTAGGAACTTCCATTGCAGAATTAGTTTATGGAGAACCATTAAGATTGCCTGGAGATCTTCTAATTGAAAATCCAAGTAGTCTTGATTGGGCTTCTAGTTATGTAGATTGGTTTGTAGGAGCACTTAGAGACAAGATGTGTCGTTTGGCCCCAACCAAAACTAGAAAACCTAAAACTAAATGCTATGTGTCCTCTGATTTAAAATCGGCATCGCATGTTTATATTACTAATGAGAATAGGAAAAACTGCCTAACACCATTTTACAAAGGACCATACAAGGTCAAGAGGATGACTGATAAGAATGTCATCATAGAAATAAATGGCATTGAGGATTGTGTTACGTTGGATCGCTGTATTCCCCAGTTTATCTGGATTGACGGTGTGACCGAATTAAAAGATGCGTTGAATGACCGTTCCATGGGCGAATCTGAGGTGTGCAATCCCATCTTGCAGACACATAATGAAATGCAGCAATTGGAAAAACCCTTGTCTAACATATCAAAATCTTATTCTACTGAATCACAGCATGAAAATTATTTGTCGACACCAGATGATATTGAAGAACCAGCGAATGTTATATCAGGCGAGATGACGACGTCAGGTGCGCCAGTATGCACAAAACGATCTAGAAGAATACTTCGTCAGCCAAAGAACGATGATTACATCTACTATTAGTCGTTCCTCTCTTTTTTTTGAGAAGGTGGTGTGTGTAGAGGATGTTGAATCCTCCGCCTTATATAAAATGACCTTGAATGATAAATTTAAACCACCATAGCTGATTGTAACAACTTTATTTAAAAAGAATTTTTTCTTTTTATTTTCCAGAACATTCTTTGTTTAAAGACTTGATTTTTAAAATTGTGCGCTATTTTCAGTTTTTGAGTATCTCGCTTCCGGGCTGGTTGAAGATTTTCGTTTGCTGCATTTTAACATTTCTTTCCATTATAAACATTAAAAAGCTTTCTACAATATAATCTTTCAACACTTGCCTTGTGTTCTGATATAATATAACACTGAGGAGGAGCCTTGGAACAGGTAATTTTATTTATTATTGTGGGTCACGTACACATCAAAGCAGATTATTGCTGAAGATATAGCTTTCCAACTCTCACCTTCCTAACGCCATAAGTAAGTGTCAATTTGAGTATCATAATTCTTGATCATGAATACCGATATTAAATTAGAAGATGTATTTCATTTAGGGCAGGACCTAACGGATTTAAATCTAATTGACACAGGTAACCATGTAGGCATATTAGACTCTACTGTGAATATTAGGACATCTAGCGAACTGGCATCTATGGGGCTTACAGACACCAATAGGTTAGGGGCCTCAACATAATTATTCTACTGTTTGCTAGGTTTTTAAATTATTTAATTATAATAATCCGTTGAACTATAGAATTTGTGAATGTGATTGAGGAACATCTGATGTCCTGATGCATGAAATCATATCTGAATGCAAAGAAAAACTTTTGAACCACTTATGCACTATAGTCCACTTCATGCTCCCTGCGTATTACGCGCGGGTCTGTATATTTATTAAACAAAACCCTATTAATTTGCAGTTCAAGAAATTTCAATCAAAACTGCTTGAAACTAACAGAGATTTTTTCTAAAATCACAGTTTAGAGTAATGTTGTGTAAAAACAGAGTGTAGAGGATGTTAAATCCTCCACCTTATGTAAAATAACAATGACTGATAAATTTAAACCACCATAGCTGATTGTAACGAACTTTATTTCAAAAGAATTTTTTCTTTTTATTTTCCAGAACATTCTTTGTTTAAATACTTGATTTTAAAATTGTGCGCTATTTTCAGTTTTTGAGTATCTCGCTCCTTGACTGGTATTGTAATTTTGGTCTGCTGCATTTTAACATTTTTTCCATATTAAACGATTATTTCATCCTCAAATATATTGCTCCATCAATTGCCTTTTTGTTCTAATATAAAACAGAAAGGAACAGGAGCCTAGGAACAGGTATAATTATTTGTATCTTTGGTTCAAGTATTCCATCTCTCTAGATAAATTACGGTGCGAACAGCTTCCGACTTTCACTTTCCGATTGCCTAACTGTAAGTATCGATTTAATTGTTATCTCTTATATTCATGGATACCGATATTAAATTTGAGGACACAAGTAGGTTAGTGCAGGACATAGCGGACTTGAACTTAAGTAACGATAATAGCCATATAAGCCTATCAGACTCTACTGTGAATTTTAGGACTTCCAGCGATCTGGCATCTATGGGGCTTTCAGACTCGAATAGGTTAGGGGCCTCAACAAGAGTTAGAATATTTAACCTTAAATAGCGCTATATTTGTCAAAATTGAACATCGTTGGGTTGTAACGCGGAGCCGCGTGTTACAATATTATCTCGTTTAATTCTTAGTTTACATACTTTCCCATTGAATCGCTGCGGTTTAATATCCGTAAACGTAGATGCCTCAAGTATATCAGATAATAACATTGAACCAGAAGAAGCAAATTCATCTGTGTTCATGATATAAGAACTTCCGTAATCAATCATTATGCTTAACTCTTTAAAAAGATTCCAGTTGAATCTGGAATTTTGCACGTGCGCATTTTCAAAATTAAGTTTTTGTGTTTTGTTACTCAAGATGTTCCTTGTAAAATAATTTGTTTGTAATCCAATTCTATGAAATAGTTTACAACATCATAACTGTGGGAGTTCACCGCTTCAACTTCTAAATATACATGTTCTAAGAATTCCGAACGTCTAGTTTATTCCGTTATAATCTGCTTAAATCATGATTAGAAAAAAGGATTAATATTTCACAGTCATGAAACTTATTAAAATCGCCAATCACAATATTATAACCGTGGCAGCCAAAAATAAATTTAAAACAATTGGTAAATATTTGATCACCATATAAACTTGCATACGGCGGTCTGTAAACCGCGGTTAAGATCAGGTTATCGATTTGTATAGATTAAAAAACCAATGTCAGTATTATATTCGCTAGTATGTAACACTTTCGCATTTAATATAGATTTACTATAAGTACGTGCACCTCCACTTCTTTTATTCAGGTATCTGTCTTTTCTAGATAGAGAATAATGAGTAATGTCAAATTTATATAGGAAGATATTTCCTCCGACATAATTAAAGTGACATTTATTGATAAATTTAAACCACCTTGGCTGGTGGAAACGAATTTTATTTAAAAAGACATTATTCGTTTATTTTCTATAACATTCTTTGTTTAAATACGTGACAGTATATATACTTTTGAATTGTGCGTAATTTCAATTTTGGTGATCTGTACTTCACTTGCCTGACTTTCCTCACCAAGATGAATTTGTTCATTTTCTCCAATTTACGTTTTTAATTACTCGATTTGCACAATATACACCTGCCACATTTTGTCTTTTGAATCGTATATATTGGGGACGTTCGGGAACAGGTTATTTAATAATTCTGTTTTTCACGTCTTATTTCTTTCCAAGTTATTTGATCTGCTGTTTTTCTACGTAAGAATTTCACATTCCGTTTGCCTAACACTAAGTTATTTAATGAATAATTAATTACGATCAGCATTGAAGCTAATCTTAAGTTTGATGACACAAGATAGTTAGCTCAAGATATAGCATGTATGAATTTAAGAGATGTGAACGAGAGTTCTAGCTTATCAGATTTAAATGGGCAATTAGGGTCTGAAAACTGCTTGGTATATATGGGGTTTCCATTTTCTAATAGGTTTGGAGCCACTACAAAATATGGCGACCGCGCCAGTACAAAAATATTCGGTCTACCATCGTATAGATCAGAAAAACACTCAAGTTGTGTCGGGGATGCCCAAATGATATTTAAATCTTACCTGATTTTAAACCCTTTGGAGAAATTAGCTGCAGCATAAATGGCGTTGCCTGAGAATTTTAGGAGCACCATGGAAAAATTTAGATACAGAACTGTGTAAGAAGAACCATATAATGCATTTGAGTTACATATGGCCGAAATTCAACATAGATTTCAGCCTGAAAGATCGCCACAAATGTGCGAATTATTACGCCTAGAAAAGATGAGGCGTCATTTACCATCACGGTTTTATGAACGCCTTTGTACAAAAGCTTCCGGTTTGAATATATCTATAGATGTTGTGAATTCTATTTTTACATCTGAGCTACCATCCGGGCTTAGAGCCACATTAGAGGTATTTGAAACAATGAATGTTGATTGGCCAAGTAAACTCAGGGGGATAGACGGAGTGTATAGACAGCAGGAAACACAGATACATGCTGTAACGGCAGATTCTGTCATGGTGCAGCCAGTTAGGGAAGCTACTGAAACCATCCTGACGCTACAAGAAAGTGTGCGTTACATATGTATAGGAGTTGCTGGTATACAACTAAAAATGAATGATATGGCGACAGTTATTTCGCAATTTCAGAGTCAGGATAGAAATATTAGACGTCGAGGTAGACACTCGCGTCAACGCCACGGAGAGAAATGCATGTACGCGCGTTTAGGTGGACCAAAATGGAAATGAAGCACCAAACCGGTAGAGATGAAACAATAACTTGGAAAAGGATAAAACCCCCGCTAGAAGGAGCCATAGAGGGGGTTTCATTGCAAAGACTCCCAGACATGCAAGCAAAAGCAAAAGATGCGACAAGATCAAATAGCACCGATACAGAAGCCAAGATGGTCAGATTCTTCCTTAGCGGAGATATGCAAACATTGTCGGATTATCCATCAACAAATTCATTATTAAAGATGAATTAACTGGACTGGAGTTTATTATGGATACGGGTGCTGAAGAAAACATAGTTAGGTCAGACGTAGTGGAAGCAGATTGCCACACATTTGATTATCAACAATGGGCCGCAAATGGTAGTCCGATAGGAGTCAGGGGAATGAAAGAATTGTCGGTGATCTTTGGCCAGAAATCTTCTTTTACGTAGAACTTTCTGGTAGCCGATGTCAAGGACCATATCATTAAAAGGGATTTCTTGATGCACTTCAAACTGACTCTAGATTCCAAAACTACAACTATCGCAGAAGGCGTAGGGGTGTTAACACACATTGAGTCTAACACTTCGACAGTTAGAACAGTCCTTTTACCCATCACACGGTCGCACATGACTTTGCCGACATCACTGAGAAATACCTAGCAGTGTTTCAACCTTTCAGTTCCAAAAGAAAAGGATTGAAGACAGGAATAGAACACCAAATTGAATTGGTAGATCAGTTGCCTTGTACACCAAAGACGAAACCATTAGCACAACGCAAATAACAAGTTGCTGCGTACGAATTGCATCAATTGCACGAAGAGTGGATTTTTAAAAGGTCAAATTCCAAATTTGCTTCCCCAATAATGGTGATTCCAAAACCTGAACCGGAACAATGGAGGGTTTGTGTGAATTATCGTCTATTAAATTCAGTGACGAAGGGTGATTCTTATCCTCTCCCTAACCAGAGTACTCTGCTCTGAGACATAATTGGATAAAGGGTTTATTCAACTTTAGATCTCCAGAAAGCGTACTATCAGATACAGATGTAGTAAAGTTCTATACCACTCACGTCAGTCATGTTTCCAGTAGGGGGATCACATGAATTTCTTCGAATGCCTTTTGGTTTGAAAAATGCTAGTCAGACATCCCTGCGTTTGGCTAAAGAAATCCTTCAGACTAAGCCATTTGCGAGGGTGTACATAGACGACATAATCATTTTTAGTCGCTCACGGAATGAACATCGTAGGCGTTTGGAAACAGGTTTGACCAGGCTGGAACAATATGGATTAGTGGTCAAACCCAATAAAAGTAACATTGGGTGCTCTTCAGTTAAGTATCTTGTGTATGAACTTTCCAAAAACGGAGTTAAACCTTTGGAAGATAAAAATCCAAGCTCTCACGGACGCAACGGAGCCCCGGACCGTGCGTCAGTTGCGAAAGTTATTGGGCATGATCAGCTATTATCGAAGATTTATTCCAGGTCTAGCCGGAATTCTAGGATCGTTAACGCGCCATCTCACATGTGAAAAAAACCCGATCAAGAAGTCTTGGATTATAAACTTGAGTCAGGATGACCGAGAAAAATTCCAGGAGGCCAAGGAAATCCTTTGTGACATAACCACATAAGCAAATGTAAATTGGGAAAAGACATTCCAGCTAATCAAAGATGCCTCAGATGTTGCAATCGGGACAGTACTTCGGCAAAGCGACAAGAATATAGTAAGACCGATTGCGTTTTATAGACGCAAGCTTAATAATCGAGAAAAAACGGTATGATAATTTTTGCAAAGAAATTCTTGCTGTGTATGCCGCAATGCTACATTTGAGCATTATTTAGATGGTCATCAATTCAAGTTATTGACAGATCATAAGTCGTTGATCAGCATACTTTGTAAAAGAGCTAGGCTAAATTACTCACGCAGAGTTAATTCCCAAATTACCCGGTTAGCAGAGCTCGATTTCCCTCTGTCTCATATTGCTGGTAAAGAGAATGTGGTAGCCGATGCACTTAGCAGAACGAATGAAGCAAATGTCGAGCAGATACATCAAGGTCCATTGAGGAATCTAGATGTTTCTCCGAAAAAATTAAAAAAATCAAATCGATTGGATCCCCTTGCGTTAGTTTTGTCCAAGAGACCAGGATATGTTATGGGTAAGATCCTGTGCCATGTGTAAAACCTGGAAGGTGTAGAGACATACCAGAACCGAGATACAGGATATTGGGATACTTTACTTTACTTTACTGCGGCTGACTCCTTTTAGAGGATAAGCCGGCTCCATTGATATCCCGGATTAAGCCTCTCCATGCCGGGCGGTTGGCAGCCATTTCGGCACATAAAGAGTGCCAATGACGCTCCCAGTGACGCGGACCATAAACATTGCGTAAACCTAGGAGTTCCATGTCCGATTTGATTGTTGCAAGCCATGTCTTCAGTTGCCCACCTCGGCGGCGGCGCCAGTTTGCACATTGACCTGGGTTCATTACCTGCCGTACCAGTTTCGTCTTCGGGTTTGCGTAGTACGTGCCCGAACCATTGAAGTCGACGATGTTGGATCCAGACGGATAGTTGCATGATGTCCCCGCATTGGTGACGAACAGATGCGTTCGACACCCGGTCCATCCATTTTGTCTTTGTGATGTACCTAAGGCACCAATGGTCGAATACTTCAAGCTTTTTGGAGTCCTCAGAACGTAATGGCCAAGTCTCACAGCCATACAGTAGCACAGGGTGAACAGTAACCTGGTAGACTCGGATTTTCGTTTTGAGGCTGATTTCACTTCTTCTCCAAAGTGAGTTCTTCAATTGTAAGAAAGCAAGTCTGGCACGGTCGATGCGTGTTCGGACTTCATTCTTTGCTTGACCAGTTGGAAGTATTTTTTGAGCCAAGGTACGTAAAATCGTCGACTGTTTCGATTGGGCTGTCGTACACCGTGAGCTGCTCATCAGATGAAGATACACCGATGGCGAAGGCTTTCGTTTTGTCGGCATTGATTTCCAGACCAACGGCTGATGAAAACTGGGCCACTTGATCCAAAACGGTTTGCATGCTCCCAAAGCTGTCAGCAAGGAGAACAACGTCGGCTGCGTAATCAACATCCGTCAGCCACAGGTTATTTGATACTTGAACGCCTCGGAACCTAGTTAGCGCGTTGCTCAGAATCCAGTCAACCGCATAATTGAACAATATGGGTGACAAGGGACATCCTTGTCGAACCCCTGTGCGCAGACTGAATTCATCCGATTCTTCTCCGTAAACACGTACTCTGGCTTTGGTGGCTGCATAGTAGGCCTTGATCAGATTGACGAGTTTTATGGGCGTTCCGTCGAGCAGCATGATGTTCCATAGGGAGTCGCGATCCACAGAGTCAAAAGCAGCTCGGAAATCAATAAAACAAGCGACGGTTGGTTGTTGAAATTCGTTGCGATGTTCCAAAACTCGCCGTAATGTAAAGATCTGATCAACACAGCCTTTGTCTGGGCGGAATCCACCCTGATTGGGACGGGTACGGACATGCCGCTCATTACAGAAGCGGTTCAATAGAATCGACGCCAACAGCTTTGATGCGGTGTTGAGAAGACTGATACCACGGTAGTTTTCGCACCTTGATCTATCACCCTTTTTGGGAAACGGTAGCAGGATTGACATTCCGAAGTCTGACAGGCATGCTTCCTGTTCCCAGATAGAAGAGAACAGTCGATGGATTGATGGCAGTAGTGTGCCTATACAGGCCTTGTAGATCTCTGCACGTATTCCATCTTCACCGGGGGATTTCTTGTTCTTCATGCGCTGGATGGTCGTAGCGATCTCAACCTCAGTTGGGGAAGTGCAGTCCGCGTCGTAGCTGTGTGTAGATGTTGTAGGTGGTGGCGGTGGGGAGCGGCCACTTTATGGTCGGTTCAATAACTGCGAAAAATTTTCAACCCATCTTGCGATTTTGCCATTGGCATCAGAAATCAAGTCTCCTGTTGCGCTGCGTAGAATTGTCTCTGCATTGCGCTTACCGGATACTTTACGTATAAGACGGAAGAGACCCCCGAAATCACCGACGTTTGCAGCCGATTCCATGGCGGAAGCCATTTCATCTCAGTACTGCTTACGGTCAGCCCGAGCAGACCTCGTGGTTTCACGTCTCAGGTGGCGGTAATTAGGCGCGTTATTCATCAGGGCATCTCTTGCTTTTTGTGACGCCCGTATCGTGCGTTCAGAGATCCAGTCTTTATGGTGACTTTTGATGGTTCCGAGCGTTTCAAGCGCAGCTTGCTGAGTAGAGAGTTTCAAGTTATTCCATTGATGCTCCACATTGGTTTTATCTACGGCATGAGTTCCACCGTCAGCGGAAGTCAACTTTGCAGTGATTGAGGCAGATAGCGCTGTACAACGGGATGGGTCCGTTAGGGTTGCAACATTCAGGCGTCTCGTAGGTTGACGGCGCCGTCGGGACTTGAGATGAAGCCTCAATTTGGCACGTACTAGAGTGTGGTCGGACCCTCCTCGGTTGCCAGTTTCAGCTCCTCGGTATGACCTGCAATCTTCGACAGAAGACATCCAACGCGACCGTACCAGAATGTAGTCGATCTGATTGGCTGTGTGACCATCGTTTGAATACCAGGTGAGCAAATGCTTCCGAGGGTGTTGGAAACGCGTATTGGTAACGCACATATGGTTGACATCTGCAAAGCTGATAAGACGTTGTCCGTTCTCGCAGCGTTCACCTAGACCAAACTTTCCCAGTATGTGTCTGGTGGATGAGTCAGAAGGTCCTGTTCGTTGGGATACCAATTGGACGGTTCAGACATGTACACATAGACATTGTCGAAATGCTTGAAGTCAACGGCCAAAAATATTTGCTAACAATGGTAGATCGCTTTAGTCGCGAATTTTAAGTAGCGATTTTAAGAGATATGAAAGCGCAAGAAGTCTAGTTCGCATAATGGTGTTCCGGAAAGAGTCACTAGTGATCGGGATAGTCAATTTATGTGAAAGCTTTTCCTAAGATTTCTCAATATCATGGGAACAACTGTATTGCATACTAGTGCATAAAATCCACGAGCAAATGCGTTGGTAGAAAGGCTGATTCGTCAACTTAAAGCTGTGTTAAGGTGTACTAGTGGAAAAAGCTGGATACACGATCTTCCTATAGTATTACTTGCCATGTGCAACAGATATAGGGCACAGATAGGAACTTCAATAGCAGAATTGGTATATGGAGAACCATTAAGGTTGCCTGGAGATCTTCTAATAGAAAATCCAAGTAGTCTTCATTGGGTTTCTAGATATGTAGATTGGTTTGTAGGAACATTTAGAGATAAGGTGTGTCGTTTGGCTCCGACCAAGACTAGAAAAGTAAAAACTAAGTGCCATGTGTCCTCTGATTTAAGAACAGCTTTGCATGTTCATGTAACTAGTGAGAAAAGTAAGAACTACCTGACACTATTTTACAAAGGACCATATAAGGTCAAGAGGATGACTGACAAAAATGTCATCATAGATATTAATGGCATTTGGGATTGTGTTACTTTGGATTATTGTATTCCCCAGTTTATCTGGATTGATGATAGGACTGAATTACCAGATGAGTTGATTGGCCATTGTTCTATGGACGAATCTAATTTGAGCAATCCAATCACACAGGCACATAATAGAAAGCAGCAAATTTCACAAGACGCGTTGTCGAACACATCAACATCATATTCTACAGAATGACAAGATCATAACTTTCTCTCAACATCAGGTGAATTAGCAGTGCCAGGGACAACTGTACAGGGCGTGATGTCGAGGTCAGGAGCGCCATTATGCACAACTCGTTTAGGAAGAGTAAAACACCAGCCGATGAATAATGATTACGACTATTATTAGTCGTCTTTTTTGAGAAGGTGGTGTATGTAGAGGAAGATATTTCCCCTGACAAAATTTAATTAACATTTATCGATAATTTTAAAACACCTTGGCTGATTTAAACGAAGTTTATTTTAAAAGAAATTATTCGTTTATTTTCTAGAATATTATTTTTTTAAATACGTGACAGTATATATACTTTTCAATTGTGCGCAATTTCAGTTTTGGTAATCTTGTTGAGGCCCCTAACCCATTCGTGTCTGTAAGCCCCATAGTTGCCAGATCGCTGGAAGTCCTAAAATTCACAATAGAGTCTCATAGGCTTATATGATTATTTTCGTTACTTAAGTTCAAGTCAGCTATGTCCTGCACTAATCTACTTGTGTCCTCAAATTTATTATCGGTATCCATGAATTTATGAGATAAGAATTAAATCGATACTTACTGTTAGACAATCGGAAAGTGAAAGTTGGAAAGCTGTTCCACTCAGCGATAATCTGTTATGGTATATACGTGACCCAATGATAAAATTAAATATACCTGTTCCAAGGCTCCTCTTCAATGTTATTTTATATCAGAACAAAGGCAACTGATGGAGAAATATATTTGATAATGATGTAATCGTTTACTAGAGAAAATGTTAAAATACAGCAGACCAAAATTACAATACCAGTCACGTAGCGAGATATTCGAAAACTGAAATATAGTGCACAATTTAAAATCAAGTATTTAATCACAGAATGTTCTGGAAAATAAAAAGAAAAAATTCTTTTTAAATAAAATTTGTTACAATCAGCTATCGTGGTTTAAATTTATCAGTCAATGTTGTTTTACATAAGGCGGAGGATTTAACTTCCTCCACATACACCACCTTCTCAAAAAACGGCTAGTAATAGACGTAATCATAGTTCTTCGGCTGACGGTGTACTCTTCCAGAACGAGTTGTGCATACCGGCGCCCCTGACGTCGTCATCTCGCCCTGTACAACATTCACTGGTTCTTCAAAATCATCTGGTATCGACAAATAGTTTTCATGTTGTGATTCAGTAGAATTAGATTTTGCTGTGTTAGACAACGCTTCTTCAGAGTTCTGCATTTCATTATGTGTCTGCATGGTTGGATTGCACACATCAGATTCGCCCATGGAACGGTCATTCGACGCATCTGTTAATTCAGTCACTACGTCAATCCAGATAAACTGGGGAATACAGCGATCCAACGTAACACAATCCTCAATGCCATTTATTTCTATGATGACATTCTTATCAGTCATCCTCTTGACCTTGTATGGTCCTTTGTAAAATGGTGTTAGGCAGTTCTTCCTATTCTCATTAGTAATATAAACATGCGATGCCGATTTTAAATCAGAGGACACATAGCATTTAGTTTTAGGTTTTCTAGTTTTGGTTGGGGCCAAACGACACATCTTGTCTCTAAGTGCTCCTACAAACCAATCTACATAACTAGAAGCCCAATCAAGACTACTTGGAGTTTCTATTAGAAGATCTCCAGGCAACCTTAATGGTTCTCCATAAACCAATTCTGCTATGGAAGTTCCTAATTGTGCCCTATATCTGTTGCGCATGGCGAGTAGTACTATAGGAAGATCGTGTATCCAGCTTGTTCCACTAATACACCTTAATGTAGCTTTCAGTTCCCAATGTAGCCTTTCTACCATCCCATTTGCTCGTGGGTTATACGCGCTAGTATGTATTAGAGTGGTTCCCATGATGTTGAGGGAACTTACGAAAAGCTCTGACATAAATTGACTACCACAATCACTAGTGACCTATTCCGGAACACCACAACGTGATATCCAATTATGTAGAAACGCGAACAAGTCTTCTTGCGCTGTCATGTCTTTTAAAATCGCCACTTCAAATTGACGACTAAATCTATTTACCATTGTCAGCAAGTACTTGTTTCCATTAACTTCAGGCATTTCTACAATGTCTATGTGTACGTGTCTGAACCGTCCGATTGGTATTCCAATGTTCTTTATCTCGGTTCTGGTATGTCTCCACACCTTACACGTTTGACACTTGGAACAGGCTCCTACCCATACCCGTATGTCTTTAGACATGTGCGGTCATACGCATCTGTAGTTGATTAATCGAATGGTGGCTTTAATGGATGGATAACCCATGTCATGTAACACTTGGATGATCTTGGCCCGTAACTCCAATGGCACATATGGTCGTGGTTGACTTCTAGATGTTTCGCATAACAACCACTTGTCACTTATGAGCTTACGAACATATCCTGGTCTTTTGGACAATACTAATGTAAAGGGATCCGATCCTTGCGCTTCCTCGATTTGACTAACGAAATCATGCATTGATTCATCTAAATTTTTCAATGGACCTTGAAATATCAGCTCAACATCAGCTTTATTCGGTCGGCTAAGTGCATCTGCTACCACATTCTCTTCACCAGCAATATGAGACACTGTGAAATCGAACTCTGCTAACCGTGTTATTTGGGAATTTACTCTACGAGAGTAATTAAGCCTAGCTGTCTTACCAAGTATGCTGATCAATGGCTTATGATCGGTCAATAACTTAAACTTGTGACCATCTAAGTAATGCTCGAAGTGTATCACTGCGGCATACACTGCTAGAAGCTCTTTGCCAAACGTATCATAACGTTTTTCTCGATCATTAAGCTTACGGCTATAAAACCCAATCGGTCTTACTATGTCCTGATCTCTTTGCTGTAGCACTGCCCCTAATGCAACATCTGAGGCATCTGTGATTAGTTCGAAAGGTTCTTCGCAATCTACAGGTGCTAATGTGGTTACGTCACTTAACATATCCTTGGCCTTTTGGAAATTTTCTCGGTCCTCTTGACTCAAGTTCATAGGCCAAGACTTCTTGATCGTGCTCTTTTCACGAGTGAGATGGCTTGTTAACGATCCAATAATTCCGGCTAGACCTGGAATGAATCGACGATAATAGCTGATCATGCACAAGAACCTTCACAGCTGGCGTACGGTTCGGGGTTCCGTTACGTCCTTAATAGCCTGGACCTTATCTTCCAACGGTTTAATTCGGTCTTTGGAAAGTATATGACCAAAGTATTTAACTGAAGAGCAACCGATATTACTCTTATTAGTTTTGACCACTAATCCATATAGTTCCAGCCTTATCAAAACCGTTTCCAAATGCGTACGATGTTCAATTCGGGAGCGACTAAAAATTATTATGTCGTCTATATATACCCTCCAAATGGACAATTCTGAAGGATTTCTTCAGTCAAACGCTAGAATTTCTGACTGGCATTTTTAAAACCAAAAGGCATTCGAATAAATTCATGCGATCTCTCTCCTGGAAATCTAACTGCGGTGAGTGGTATTGAACTGTCTTCCATTGGTACCTGATAGTACGCTTTCTGGAGATCTAAAGTTGAATAAACCTCATATCCCATTATATCTCGGAGTAAGGTAATCTGGTTAGGGAGAGGATAAGAATCACCCTTCGTCACTGAGTTTAATAGACGATAGTTCCCACAAAAAACCCTCCATTGACCCGGTTCAGGTTTGGGAACTACCACTATTGGGGAAGCAAAATTGGAATTTGACCTTCTACAAATCCCCTCTTCGCGCAATTGGTGAAATTCGGACAAAGCAACTTGTTGCTTGTGTTGTGCCAATGGTTGAGCCTTTGGTGAACAAGGCAACGGAGCCACCAATTCTATTTGGTGTTCTACTCCTGTCTTCAAACCTATCCTTTTGGCACTGAAAGGCTGAAACACTGCTAGGTGCTTCTCGATTATATCGGCAAAGTCATGTGCGACTGATGGACGAGGTAAGAGGACTGTTCTAACTGCCGACGTGTTAGAATCAGTAGGTGTTGCTATCCCTACGCCTTCTGCGATAGTCCTAGCCTTGGGGTCTAATGTCAGCTTGAAATGTGTCAAGAAATCCATGCCAATGATATGGTCCTTGACATCGGCTACTAGAAAATTCCATCGGAAGGAAGATTTCTGGCCTAATGTTACCGACATTTCTTTCATCCCTTTTACTCCAATCGGACTACCGTTAGCGGCCCATAGTTGATAATCAAATGTGGGGCAATCTGCTTCCACCACGTCTGACCTAACTATGCTTACCTCAGCACCCGTATCAATGAGAAATTCTAATCCAGATAATTCATCCTTAATAATGAACTTGTTGCTGGACAATCCGGCAATGTTTTCCAGATCTCCGCTTAGTGAGAATCGGACTCTCTTGCCTTCTATCTCGGTGCTATTTGCTCTAGTCGCATCTTTAGCTTTGAGTATGCCTTTTAAAGGCATATCTGGGAGCCTTTGCAATGGAACCCCCCTACGGCTCCTACTAGCGGGGGTTTTGTCCTTTTCCCGGTGATGGATTTCTCTCAACCGGTTTTGTGCTTCCTTTCCATCTGGGTCCACCTAATCGCGGGTAAATACAATTCTCACCTTGGCACTTCGCACTGCGTCCGTATTCGCAATGTGCCTTACACCATCCGCGTGGCCCTTCGAAGCGTTGACGCGAGTGACTCCCTCGACGTCTATTATACTTATCCTGACTCTGAAGTTGTGCAATATCACTACGCAAGCTAGCAACTTCTCTACATAAGAAACGCAAGGTTTCTTGTATAGTCAGGTTGTTTTCGGTATCTGCCCTGACTGGCTGCATCGTTACAGAATCTGCTATTACAGCATGTACTTGTGGTTCTTGCTGTTTATACACGCCGTCTAACCCTCTGAGTTTTGTTGGCCAATCTATGCTCATTGTGTCAAATACTTCCAATGTTGTTCTAAGCCTAATTGGTAGCTCAGCTGTAAAAATGGAGTTGACTACATCTCTAGATATATTCAACCTGGAAGCTTTTGTGCAAAGGCGTTCATAAAATTCGGACGGTAGTTGACGCCCCATTTTTTCTAAGCGTAATAATTCGCACATTTGCGCTGATCTTCCAGGCTGATATCTCTGTTGAATTTCAGCCATTAATAACTCAAATGCATTGTACGGCTTTTCTTCCACAGTTCTGTCTCTGAAATTTTCCAAAGCATTTCGGAAATTTTCAGGCAATGCCATCCATGCTGCAACAAATTTCTCCATAGGGTTCACGATATTATAAGCACTGAATATCATTTGGGCATCTCCTACCCAACTTGAATGTTTTTCTGATTTATACTGTGGTAGACTTAAAATTCTTGGACTGGCGCGGTCGCCAAATTTTGTTGAGGCCCCTAACCTATTCGAGTCTGTAAGCCCCATAGATGCCAGATCGCTGGAAGTCCTAAAATTCACAGTAGAGTCTGATAGGCTTATATGATTATTTGCGTCACTTAAGTTCAAGTCCGCTATGTCCTGCACTAACCTACTTGTGTCCTCAAATTTAATATCGGTATCCATGAATATATGAGATAACAATTAAATCGATACTTACTGTTAGGCAATCGGAAAGTGAAAGTTGGAAAGCTGTTCCACTCAGCAATAATCTGTTATGGTATATACGTGAACCAACGATAAAATCAAATATACCTGTTCCAAGGCTCCTCTTCAATGTTATTTTATATCAGAACAAAGGCAATTGATGGAGAAATATATTTGATAATGATGTAATCGTTTACTATGGAAAAATGTTAAAATGCAGCAGACCAAAATTACAATACCAGTCACGTAGCGAGATATTCGAAAACTGAAAATAGCGCACAATTTAAAATCAAGTATTTAAACAAAGAATGTTCTGGAAAATAAAAAGAAAAAATTCTTTTTAAATAAATTTCGTTACAATCAGCTATGGTGGTTTAAATTTATCAGTCAAGGTTATTTTACATAAGGCGGAGGATTTAACTTCCTCCACAACCGAAAAGGTACATGGTACTAACACTATGGTTTCCGAATCAGAATATGGTACCAACATGATGGATATCAATTTATGCTATAGTTCACGTAATTGAGAATGACAACAATTTCTGTACACCAATTATTCCAGTAAATCCATACATTCTCGCCTTGACCGATATCAGTTATCATATTTCGCGATAGGCATGACATCATTCAATTCAGTATATAAAATTAAATACTGCTTGTGGCGGAGAACTAATATGTATGCAAGTATGTATTAGGTGCTGCGAACCTAGTAACAGATTAGTTCAGTTGTGACCAGAAGGATAAACCAAAGGCAGCATGAACGGAAAGTATAATCTCATGCACATTCGTTTCGTGCTTACTGGCGACTCATCAGTAGGAGCCGGTATTACGCCCTTTAACCACTATATATTTTGGTCGAAGAATGTGGGATAATAGGACGGTACAATCTCCTAGACGAATATGTAAACCTGCAATAGTGAAGCTAACATCATGTAAGTCTACGACAATGCGACTTCAACGCTAACTCACACTATATAATATATATACCGAGTCTGTAAAGGATACTAACACTATGGCTATTGTGTTAGTAACCGATACCAACATTATTGTACCGAAAATGTACATGGTACTAACACTATGGTTTCCGAGTCGGTACATGGTACCAACATGATGGATATCAATTTATGCTATAGTTCACCGAAATTGAGAATTACAACAATTTCTGAACACCTGTTACTCCAGTAAATCCATACACTCTGGCCTTGATCGATATCAGTTATCACATTTCGCGGTAAGCATGACATCATTCAATTCAATATATACCAGGTGAATTCTGTTTGTTGCGGAGAACTAATATATATGCAAGTATGTATTAGGTTTTGCGAAACGAGTAACAAATTAGTTCAGTTGTGACAAGATGTATAAGTCAAAGGCAGCATGAACGGAGAGTATAATCTAATGCACATTCGTTTCGTGCTTACTGGCGACTCATCAGTATGAGACGGTATTACGCCCTTTACCCACTATATATTTGAGTGAGGAATGTGGGATAATAGGACGGGGAAATTTCCAGTTGGCACGAAACGAATATGCATGAGATTATAATATCCGTTCATGCTGCCTTTGGTTTATCCTTCTGGTCACTAATGATCTAATTTTTTATTAGGTTCGCTACACCTAAAACATACTTTCTTATATATTTGTTCACTTCACCAAATAGTAATTAACTATTATATATTGAATTGAATGATGTCATGCTTACCGCGAAGTGTGATAACTGATATCGATCAAGGCCAGGGTGTATGGATTTACTGGAGTAACAGGTGTTCAGAAATTGTTGTAATTCTCAATTTCGGTGAACTATAGCATAAATTGATATCCATCATGTTGGTACCATGTTCTGATTCGAAAACCATAGTGTTATTATCATGTTACTTTTCGGTCCAGTAATATTTGTATCAGTTGCTAACACAATAGCCATATCGATTAGTATCCTTTTCAGACTCGGTATATGTATATCATATAGTGTGAGTTAGCGTTGGATTCGCATTGTCGTAGACAATATGATGTAAGATTCACTATTGCAGATTTACACATTCGTCTACGAGATTGTACCCTGCTATTATCCCACATTCTTGACCAAAGTTTATTGGGGTTAAATGGCGTAATAACGGCTCCTACTGATGAGTCGCCAATAAGCACGAAACGAATGTGCATGAGGTTACACTTTCCGTTCATGCTGCCTTTGGTTTATCTTTCTGGTCACAAATGAACTATTTTGTTACTAGGTTTGCAACACCTAATACATACTGGCACATATTAGTTTTCCGCAAAGGACAGTATTTACCTCTTATATATTGTATTGAATGATGTCATGCTTAACAAGTGAAGTGTGATGACTGATATCGATCAAGGCCACAGTTTATGGATTTACTGGAGTAACATGTGTTGAGAAATTGTTGTAATTCTCAATGTCGGTGAACTGTATCATAAGATGAAATCCATAATGTGTGATAACTGATATCGATCAAGGCCAGAGTGTATGGATTTTCTGGTGTAACAGGTGTTCAGAAATTGTTGTAATTCTCAATTTTGGTGAACTATAGTATAAATGTTGGTAACATTTTCTGATTCGGAAACCATAGTGTTAGTACCATGGACCTTTATGGTGCTATAATGTTGGTATCTGTTACTAACACAATAGCCATAGTGTTAGTATCCTTTACAGACTCGGTATATATATTATATAGTGTGGGTTAGCGTTGAAGTTGCCTTGTCTTGGACTATATGATATTAGCTTCACTATTGCAGGTTTACACATTCGTTTAGGAGATTGTACCGTCCTATTATCCCACATTCTTAACCTCAATATATTTTGATTAAAGTGCGTTATACCGGCTCCTACTGATGTGTCGCCAGTAAGCACGAAACGAATGTGCATGAGATTATACTTTCCGTTCATGCTGCCTTTGGTTTATCCTTCTGGTCACAACTGAACTAATTTGTTACTTGGTTAACAACACCTAATACATACTTGCATATATATTAGTTCGCCGCAACAAACAGTATTTTACATCTAATTTTCCTGACTGAATAAATATTGTGCAGCCGGCATATCCAGTAACGTACAATGTGTGCAATACTACTAGATTTGAAAGCCGAATATCTAGTTTTGCTTTCTATATATATATGCAATTGAATTAGATCCTGACTAGTCAGTTTGCCATTGTACTCTGATAATGATATTGGAAGTTCGAAACGCGTCAGTGTGTATGACTGGCGGTTGTTTTTTTTATTTTGTTCGACGACTCGTTGAATACAATGTGATTGGTGTATACTTTAATTTAGCAACCTTTATTTAAAGAAATTTTGCCACCACCGCAATCAATTCTTGTTTAATTGTATTTTCTATATATCTGTGTTTGTGGCAAAAGCGACAAACAAATAATGTTCGTGACTGCATAGAAAACGTGCAGTCGAAATTTCCAGTCACGTAATAATATATACAAGACTACTAGATTTGAGAACCGCATATCTAGTTTTTATTTCAATATATATGCAATGGAGTTTGATCCTCGCTTGTCAGTTTGCCATCGTACTTCGATAATGATCATGGAATGTCAAAACGCGTCAGTGCCTGCGATTGGCAGTAGTTGTGTTATTTTATTCGACATCTGGTTAAATTCAATGGGATTAGTGTATACTTCAAGTTCCCAAACTTGATTTAAAGGAGAACTACATTTTTTGGGCTATGCGATTTACAGTACCAAACGCTACAGGATTTGCTTCTGCAATCAAAGTATATGAAACGCATATACGACTGTTTTGGCGCAATCCAGCGACCAGCCTATGCCAGAAAACCTGCTCGTACAACGGACCGGCGACTATGTTGGTGTTGCAAAAGATAAACGTATGATACAACATGTTGTAAATGATTATCAGTAACGTGGAGAAAGAGTGGGCGCACAGCACTATATCGTTTTTTTTAAACATTTCCGACAGACTTCGTTCTGTTGGATTTAATCTTTTAGCGGGGTACCGAGTCCGAATTATGAGAGGAGAACGTATTACAGAATCCACATTTGAAGCGAGAATTCTCTAATAGCCCTACTTAGAGCTGACACGAATACATCAGGAATTATTCGCAGAAGTGCACGAGCTATAATGGAGCAAAGTCAAAAGAATGATGTAAGCAGCAATTGAGCTGCAGAAGTGAGTACAAACAAATAATTATTTGTTCCTAGTTTTACTAAAGAGCCGCACTTTATATGAGCAAACTTCTATGAATAACTGATTACAAATAAAGCGTTTGTGCTTAGCAAAATGATTACGTTTGATTGTTTTGAAAACTTTGTGAGAATATTATCTACTTGTTCTGTACTTCATGAAACGCCAACAGGAAATTAGAAAACTAAATATTATGTTTATATAATAAAGCCCAAAAAACTGACATTTTTTATAATTGCGTGTTCACCAGATCTGCTACTAAAGATTAGATACAAAGAAATTCGAAAAATTAAAGATTACTTTATCACTGCTGACTTAATTTGTTGATTTGATATTGAAAAATTGCTCCACCGATATAGTTAAAATAAATCAATGGATATTTATTTGAAAAACTGTTGATTTGCGACATTGTTAAATAAAATAAACAGACAAATAAAAGTATCTGTTGATGCGTAGCGTTTATAAAGTTCTTGATGAAGAACGTTAGAAAGTTCTGCGGAAAATAAAATACTGAATTTATGAAATCGTGAGTAAATTTTGCATTCGCGGCGAATAAAGAAAAGGAACGCAAGTTTATATCGTTTGTCAATAACCTTGATGTAGATTTCAGTAAAACGACGCAATATTTCCCTCCTTGGATATATACGTGGCATAGGTCTGAAGTTATACGTAGTACTTATGGTAAACTCAAATTAAAAATATCTGTAATTATTTGAAAATGCTGAGGGCATAATCTTCCGGAAAACTGCAAGAGTTAAAATTGTGCTTTATGGTCAAACTTCTGAATTAGAATTAAAGAATTGAGATTTTTATAAATTTCCAAAGCGTATTGCTGAATGGGAAACAATAAATAACAATAATGGTACATGTTCAATACACTAGTTTGTTGATGTTTTTATACGGTCCCCCAAGACAGGAAAAATAAAATTTGACGCCAATTTTTATTCTCATGTGCGATGTCGAGAGAGTTCACACCACGAATGCCAAATTTAGCAGTGAAGCGTTCATCAGTAAAAGACGCGAATCGATAAATTACGAGAAAAAAACCGTTTTCTTGAATTTCTCAGAGCCCAGATTTGCACCATGCTGTCATATCTTTGAAAGAATTGATTATCAAAACCTTGTTAGGTAATCTTCAATTTGCCGATATACGACGAGTAGATTCACGGAAAATACAAATTTCACAATAACAAGGTTGGGTGTTAAAATCATACTTCCTCATAGTATGAGCAACAGCATCAAGAGACTGAAAAAATAATGATTTGCTTATTAATTTAAGCAATCACGATTGCATATTATGCCTAGTCAGGGCTAAAGCAAAAGTAAGTATGGGAATTTGAATTGCCGAAAAATAACGCAAGAGCATATAACTTTGTGCATACAGAGCAAATGCATTGCGTGTTACACGTACTGTCACTCTATTGTAACACGCGGCTCCGTGTTACAACCCAACGAAGGTCAATTTTTACAAACGCTGTGCTCTTTAAGGTCAAATATTCTAACTCTGTCCTTAAACAATATTTCTCTTAGCTGTGATTTTAGGAACAATCTCTTTTAGTCTCAAGCAGTTTTAATCGATATTTCTTGAACTGCAATTTTATTTGTAATTAATAGTGTTTTTATAAAATAGACAGAACCGCGCGCGATCCGCGAGGATCACGCGGTGGATCTGTTGTGTCATTGCGGATTTATTTCACTTAATTTAGTGTCCACATAGAAGAATGGATTAATAGTTTGACATGAACTGAAAATATTGCAAGTAGTAAGCTAAAGCTTTGTTAGTTTTTTATCATTGAAGTCTTTAAACAATTTACATCTTCATTTTTAATGATAACTTTTAACGATGATTTTTACATGTCATCATATGTTTTATTCGATGGTATAAATACAATTCTGTTCAGACATTTGTGTAACAATAACCACTTGTGTGCAAAACATTTTCTCTATAAACATAAATCAGTTTACTATGTTCATATTGTCATGTATTTTTAATCGTTTGACTATTCTCACTGTGAATGGTGTTTAAGACTTATTTTTGCATAAAAATCTATTTTTACAGCTGACTAACATATATTCAATTTGAACTAACTGTGAATTACATTACTATTTGCAACTTTATATCTAATATACGTATGACCAGATGTTTTTGCCTTCTCACATAAATCATCCGAAAAAGATCAGAGACTGATTAGACGCATGGGTAATAATAATAACCACCATTGATAAGTAGTAGGGGTACAAAGTCAGGAACGAGAAAGCAATAGCGAAAAGTACCCCTACATTATGGTGCCCCGGTTCGTCGAACTCACAGCCAGTAAGGAATTAATAAACAGCCAGATTTTGAGAAATTCAAGCACTTTCAATGAAGGCCACTACACACGTTATTGCCTCGGAAACGTCTGCACATACACGCGCACAGACACGACGTTCAAATGGGCGTGGTCACCCTCAACAACTCAGGTGATTCCGCCCATGGAAGGTTCGGAAGACGGATGGGGTCAGCCTCCTCGGCGGCAGCAGAGGCTGAGCACCCCAAATTGTTGGCCGCTCCACGTCTGATGGCTCGAAGCACGTTACCTTCGCGGTAGAGCGCAATCAAACTATTGTCTTTACAGCGACGGCTCCAATTAAGTCATGCTTCAAACGCCCAAATGCCAGCAATCAATCTCATCGCCGGTTGCCACTATCAACATACTTTCTCATCCGTGACGCAATCTCTGGCGAATGGATTGCCATAGACACTGGATCAGATGTAAGCTCACTACGCCACAATTATCTCGAACCAACCCACCCAGTCGACACCAACAATCTGACCTGCGCGAATGGCTCCAACATAGCGACGTTTGGGGTACGAGTACACACAATCTCGTTCTCCAACTCAAAATGATGTTTCAAATATCCGTTCATCATCGACAACACGACACGGAACATCATTGGACGTGACTTTCTCGAACACTTCGACCTAACCATCCGTCCAAGAACGCGAGAAATAGAGGAGCCAGTATCAGTGTTGACAGAACCAAAATCAGTCGTTATACGGCATGAAAGAACAATAACATTTCCTGTAAGGTTAGCCCCCTTCATTGTGTACTAATTTTCACTGTCGGGGGGGTGTATGTAACACGCGGCTCCGTGTTACAACCCAACGAAGGTCAATTTTTACAAACGCTGTGCTCTTTAAGGTCAAATATTCTAACTCTGTCCTTAAACAATATTTCTCTTAAGCTGTGATTTTAGGAACAATCTCTTTTAGTCTCAAGCAGTTTTAATCGATATTTCTTGAACTGCAATTTTATTTGTAATTAAGAGTGTTTTTATAAAATAGACAGAACCGCGCGCGATCCGAGAGGATCACGCGGTGGAATGTTGTGTCATTGCGGATTTATTTCACTTAATTTAGTGTCCACTTAGAAGAATGGATTAATAGTTTGACATGAACTGAAAATATTGCAAGTAGTAAGCTAAAGCTTTGTTAGTTTTTTATCATTGAAGTCTTTAAACAATTTACATCTTCATTTTTAATAACTTTTAACGATGATTTTTACATGTCATCATATGTTTTATTCGATGGTATAAATACAATTCTGTTCAGACATTTGTGTAACAATAACCACTTGTGTGCAAAACATTTTCTCTATAAACATAAATCAGTTTACTATGTTCATATTGTCATGTATTTTTAATCGTTTGACTATTCTCACTGTGAATGGTGTTTAAGACTTATTTTTGCATAAAAATCTATTTTTACAGCTGACTAACATATATTCAATTTGAACTAACTGTGAATTACATTACTATTTGCAACTTTATATCTAATATACGTATGACCAGATGTTTTTGCCTTCTCACGTAAATCATCCGAAAAAGATCAGAGACTGAATAGACGCATGGGTAATAATAATAACCACCATTGATAAGTAGAAGGGGTACAAAGTCAGGAACGAGAAAGCAATAGCGAAAAGTACCCCTACACTATAACCAGGTCAGATTGCGTGCTCTGGTATCAGCATTTAATGAGACAATAAAAATTCGGCCATGTATTTGATTCCAATTAAACGTTATCGTGATATTGGTTTTGCCCCTTTTGATATCTTTATTAAAGTATCTACTGTTTATGTAAGAAGGTTTTAGGTGTAGCAAACCTAGTAACAAATTAGTTCATTTGTGACCAGAAGGATAAACCAAAGACAGCATGAACGGAAAGTATAATATCATGCACATTCGTTTCGTGCTTACTGGCGACTCATCAGTAGGAGCCGGTATTATGCCCTTTACCCACTATATATTTGAGTGAGTAATGTGGGATAATAGGACGAAACAATTTTCAGTTGACACGAAACGAATATGCATGAGATTATACTTTCCGGTCATGCTGCCTTTGGTTTACCCTTCTGATCACAACTGAACTAATTTGTTACTAGGTTCTCAACACCTAATACATACTTGCATATATATTAGCTCTCCGTAACAAACAGTATTCAACTGCTATTTCCTGTTTATGTTGATAAATTCCGAAAAAGTAATAAAATTTTTTATGTTGCACAAAATTTGACTTAAATGCGATGGATAGATTTAAAGTGGTAATTCTCCAAATGTAAAATTTTCAAATTCCACAAGGTGTGGAGGAACCATTTCTTGCCATAAAAAGAAATTACCAATGAATTTAGAAATTTGAATTACCATTGTTTGATTAAGACATTTTTTAATTCTGGATCATTTTTATTTAAATCCTTTTGAACATTTTGATGTTTAATACGTGCACGGTTTAAATTTTTACCATTTTTCCTGGTGTGCGTGAGCCGTCATTGATTATGATTTGGTTGTCATACTAAAATGCTTAGAATTTCTTTAACTTTGATCTTGAGGTATTAAAATACATTATAATAAAAAAGAATTTGGTTTATTATCCAACCATATTAAAAAACAAGGAAAAGGGAATGTAATAATTCTGTTTTCGGTTTTAAACCTCGGCTAGATTAAAATCATTGAGTGAACCGTTTGTTTAAGCTTGCATATCCACGCGTTATATTATATTGTTAAATAAATACAACTTTTGTTACAATGTTTTTGATCGCAAATGTGAGGATATAAAGGGTCTGATTGCAGTGGTCTCAGAGCTTTGCCTAATAAAAATTAATGAAAAAGCTAGTTCATTTAACTCCAGTTTTCATCTTCATTTCAGTAAGTAACAGAAATGAGGTTTTCATTAGGAAATAGAAGAAAAGCCTCTTGATAATTCAGTATACGTGCCAGTTCAAAGTTTGTCAGTTTGGCACCATACAATTCCAAAAAACAATTGGAATGGATCCAAGAATCACAGTTGTTCTTTTAAAATGGCCGTATTAATCACTATATATATTCAGTTTGTTGTTGCATAAATGGCTTTAGCAGAGACTTTAAGTGCCAGCAGGGTCGGTTTCCGTAACGAGATCATGGCGGATACTTCAACCAATGCCTTTGAGTTATTAACAGCTGAGCTTCTACGCAGATATCAACCATGAAGTACAGTGAAGATGTGCGAGGTTTTGCATCTGAGGAAGATCGAGCGTCAACTTCAATCTGAATTTTATAAACGCATGTGCGCCAAAGCTTCTGGACTGGAAATATCCTAGGAAACGATTAATGCAGTTTTTACTGTTGATTTATCAGCCAGAATACGAGACAATTTGGAGGACTTTGAAATCCTGTGAATAAGTTTGCCAAGCAAACACGGAGGGTTGAATTACGCGCACATACAGAAAGAACATCAGGTGTACGCAGTGATTGCAAAATCAAATAGGATTAAGTATCTAAGGACAAATTTATATTCCATTCTTATTGGATAGGTAGAATTTTGAGGTCTACGATGTGATCTTATGAAAATGAACTACCAATCTGAAGGCGAGACGCTGGATAGACCACAACTTTGGGGTCAGAAAATGAATTTTATTGCGAGAGGGTAAACTATCATGCCAGCATTAAGAACGGCCACGCGATTAGTGCAAAGCATATATTGAGTACGGATGGAGTGTTAAGTGCCAAGAAGAAGGCTAGTGTTTCCAGCATTTAAGGGGAACAAAATGGAAAGGCAGTATTAAACCGGTAAAGAAAAATACCTCAACCTAAAACGCAGCAAACCCTCATTAGCTGAAGATTCAAGGAGGCTGCGTCGCAGATGTTTTTCAATATGATATTAACGAAAAATTGATGTCAGTTCCAAGACTTAAACAACTAGAGTTTGCTAAGACAACCGACAAGGCGTTTGCAATCTGTTTAATTTGAGATCTTAAATCATTAATGTTATTTCCAGCAAAAAAATCCTAAATTTGGCACGGATTGAGTGAACTGAAAGTTCTTTTCGACAGGTGTCGATGTGAGCATAGTTAGGCTAAATGTGGTGGAAGTAAAATGTTCAACATTTGATTATCCATTCTTGGTTTTCACTGATGGTCCGATAGGTGTAAAAAGTATAAAAGTTGTGCTGGTGTCGTTACAGCAGAAATCTTACCTTAAGTAGAATTTTCTCGCTTCTGAATCAAGGGGTCACCTTGTTAGGATGGATGTCTTACGTTTCAATCCAAAATTAAATTCTAAAATCCGAACTATTGGAGATCGCACGCAGAGTTGACGCATAACGAGTCAGGGACCTCAATTGTAAGGTCGGTCCTCTTGTTCCGTCCAACTGTTATCAATCATTTGTTTGATAAATCGAGTAACACTTCGTTTTGTTTCAATATTTTAGTATAAAAAATAGGTTAAATGCTAGAATAGATAATAAAATTTAGTTATTGATACATTTTTGGTTTATCTTTTGCTCAAGCTTTAGTAAAACACAAGCAAAAGTGTCCTGCCGCAGAGATTTAGCAATTGCATAAAGAGTGATATTTTTTAATGTCGTATTACAATTGTTCATTCCCGATTGTAGTTGATTCCAAAATATTAACTGATGTAACGCAGGGCTTGTAGGAATTATTGTCAATTAAACACATTGATTAAGGATGATACGTATTCTCCAACAAACTAGAAAACTTTACTCCGATATATTGTAAGGATACTTTTCGCTGTCGCTTTCTCGTTCCTGATTTTGTACCCCTACTACTTATCAATGGTTGCTATTATAACTACCCGAGCATTCAATCAGTCTGTTCCTTTTCAGATGGTTAATATCAGAAGGCCGAAGAAAGGTTTCATGTATATATTACACACAATGTAGCACATAAATATAATTCACTGTTAATCTGGATTGAAGGAGTTGGATGGCAATAATACAGATTTTTTAATGTAAAATTATATCTTAAACACTAATCTTAGTTAGTCAAAATTGAATATATGTTTGTCAGCTGTAAAAATGGTTTTTATGCAAAAATATGATTTAAATGCCATTCACAATTAAACTAAATTGTCCGTCTTCTAGACGGCAAAAATAAAAGTGATTTAAGTTTATCATAGAAAATTGTTTTATGCTCAATCAGTTATTTGCGTACAAAGGTCTGAATTGCTCAACATTTATGCCATCGATTTAAAACAAATGATACATGGAAAAGTCATCGTTAAAGGTTATCACTATAAAAAGAATGTAAATCGTTTAAGGACTTCAATGACACAACTCACACGTGTTAAGATCACCGTTTGTAACGATTCTATCTCAGTACATGATATTAATATATTGTTCTCTGAAGTTCGGATAATCCAAATCGTCAAACTAAAAGGAATAAGTTCACTATGACCAATAATCCACCGCGTGATTTTTTCGTTCCCAGCGCGGTTCTGTTCTTTTTATAAAAACACTATTAATTACACATAAAATTTCAGTTTAAGAAATATCGGTTAAAGCTGCTTGAGACTAGAAAGGATTGTTGCTAAAATCACAGCTAAGGGAAATATTGTTTAAGGACAGAGTTAGAATATTTGACCTTAAAGAGCACAGCGTTTGTAAAAATTGACCTTCGTTGGGTTGTAACACGGAGCCGCGTGTTACAATATAATGAATCATTAGGTTTATTTAAATTTAGATATTTGGAGGGCGTAATATTAAATACAATTGTATGAAATTTTTTACCACTCACCGCAGACAGATTTCCGGAAAAAGGATTTCATGAATTTATTCGAAAGCCATTTGGTCTAGAAAGCGTTATTCAGACCATTCAGAGTATGTTTGAGGAAACCCTCTAGGAACGCCAATTTACAAGGGTGAAACATACATTATCATTATCTCTAGAAGATCTTTTGAGGAACACCACTAGCATTTGAAAAATGCTTTGAACAAACTGAAAAAATATGAATTGGTGGCCAAAGATATAGAGAGCATAGTTGGTTGCTCATCAGAAAAATAGCTTGAACATGCAATTTTCTACGTGAGACTTCGGCCATTGGAAAACGTAATCTAAACGATCAGTAACGTAACGAAGCACTGGTATTTGATGTACACCAAAATTTGTAACTCTACAGAGATTAACACTAATTTAAGTTTGAAAAAACCATAAGCCACTTAAAAATTATCGCTGTAAAACTGCGAAAATGAATAACATTCGTAGGATTAGATACTGTTTGTGGCGGAGAACTAATATATATGCAAATATGTATTAGGTAATGCAATCCTAGTAGCAAATTAGTTCAAGGATAAACAAAGACAGCATGAACGGAAATTATAATATCGTTCCCATTCGTTTCATGCTTATTTGCAAATTGCCAGTACGAGGTGGTATTACGACCTTCACCTACTAAATATTGAGATGAGGAATGTGGGGATATATGACAGTACAATCTCTAATACAAATGCGAAAACCTGCAGAAGCAAAGCTTATATCATATAAAGTCTCGTCAATGTGACTCGGTATATATATTATTATATAGTGTGAGTTAGCATTTGAATTCGCATTGTTGATGACTTTATATGATGTTAACTTCACTATTGCAAGTTTACACATTCGCCTTGGAGATTGTATCGTCCTATTATACCACATTCTTTACCCAAATATATAGTGGCTAAAGGGCGTAATCCCGGCTCCTACTGATGAGTCGTCAGTAAGCACGCAACATATGTGCATGCGATTACGCTTTCCGTTCATACGGTATTTGGTTTATCCTTCTGGTCACAACTGAACTAATTTTTTACTAAGTTTGCAACACCTAATACATACTTGCATATATATTAGTTCGTCGCAAAAAACAATATTTAACTGTTATATATAGATTTGAATGATGTCATGCTTACTGCGACATGTGATAACTGATATCGATCAAGGCCAGAGTGTATGGATTTAATGGAATAACAGGTGTTCAGAATTAGTTGTAATTTTAAATTTCGGTAAACTACAGCATACATTGATATCCATCATGTTAGTTCCATATACATTTTCGTTACTATGATGTTGTTATCGGTTAGTGACACAATAGCAATAGTGTTAGTATCCTTTACAGACTCGGTATATATATTATATAGTGTGAGTTAGCGTTGAATTCGCATTTTCGATGACTTTATATGATGTTAGCTTCACTATTGCAAATTTGCACATTTGTCAAAGAGATTGTACCGTCTTATTATCCCACATACTTCACCCAAATATATAGTGATTAAAGGGCGTAATACCGGCTCCTACTGATGAGTCGCCAGTAAGCTTTTTTTTTTTTTTTTTTTTTTTTTTTTTTTTTTTTTTTTTTTTTTTTTTTTTTTTTTTTTTTTTTTTTTTTTTTTTTTTTTTTTTTTTTTTTTTTTTTTCGGAAATTATAATATCACGCACATTCGTGTCATGCTTACTGGCGACTCATCAATAGAAGCCGGTATTACGCCTTTAATCCATTATATATTTTGGTGAAGAATGTGGGATAATAGGACGGTACAGGAGATGTGAAAACTGATATCGATCAAGACCGGAGTGTAAGGATTTATTGGAGTAGTAGGTGTTCAGAATTTGTTGTAATTCTCAATTTCGATGAACTATAGCATAAATTAATATCCATCAAGTTGATACTATGTTCTGACTCGGAAATCATAGTGTTAGTACCATGTAACTTTTCGTTACGATAATGTTGGTATCAGTTACTAACACAATAGCCATAATTTTAGTATCCTTTACAGACTCGGTATATATATATTATAAAGTGTGAGTTAGCATTGAAGTCGTATTGTCGTTGACTTTACATTATGTTAGCTTCACTATTACAGGCTTTACACATTCGTCTAGGAATATTTACCGTCCTATTATTCCACATTCTTCTACCAAATATATAGTGGTTAAAGGGCGTAATACCGGCTCCTACTGATGAGTCGCCAGTAAGCACGAAACGAATGTGCATGAAATTATACTCTCCGTTCATGCTGTCATAGGGTTTATCCTTCTGGTCACAACTGAACTAATTTGTTACTAGGTTCGCAACACCTAATACATACTTGAACCAATTGTCTATCAGCGAGTTATATTTTATTCTATGAGGAGTGGTAATTTTTTTTCAAAAAAACAACTAAGACGTGTAGGTCTGCTATCGTGATGTTAGCTGAGAAATTTTGATAGAATGACGCAAACTAAAAGTGGAACTCTAACGTTGCAGTATAGAATGAAGATTTCATATTGCACACGCCTCCGTAAATAATGAGCATAGTTTTGCCCGTGAAAATTTTACGATTTCCGCATAGTTCGAGACTTGTCTGACTGATCATTTGATGTCACCATCTTGTATCTAACCTGTCGTCGGACAACAGCATAAATACCGCCGGTTGCACGCACTGACACGTTTCGGCCTTCCATAATCAGCAGCAGAGTACGACGGCAAACTGACTAGTGAGGATCAAATCGCATTACATATATATCTAATTTTGTTTTCCATATATTAGGTCGAAATGCGTCAGTGCGTGCGACTGGCTGTAGTTTTGCTATTTTGCCCGACGACTTCCTAAATACAATGGGATTTGTGTTTATTTTAATCTTGTAAACTTGATTTAACGAATTGTTACCACCACACGCGCAATCGATTATGTCTAAACGTTATCATCTGTTTGCATTCCAATCTCTTTTAATATGCTTGTTGGTTTAAGTTTTAGGCATTGTGAACCTAGTAATAACTTAGCTAAAGTCGGATCAGAGAGATACGCCTAAATCTACATGAATCTGATGTACACGTATTTCTTTGCTGGCTAATAACTCATTAGTAGGAGCCGGCATTACGCCCCATACACACCATACGTTTAGTTTAGTAATGTTGGACAGCTGGACGTAGACAATTGCACTGCCAAATTTTCGGACATCTTTTACCAAATATATATGAACGGCATAAGGGCGTAGTACCTGCTCCTTCCAACGAATTGGCAATAAGCACGAAATGCATGTGTGCACCTTCTACTCGTTCTGAAATCTGTAGACGTAAAAGAACCATGCCATTTTAAGCAATTCTAAGGCAATAAGACGATGGCTTCAATTGATCTGTCCGACATATGTATAAAAATTAGGAATTCGTAACATTTTAGCAGGTATATCACGTCAGATCGTAGCTATGAATATCATTTTCAAATTGAAATAAATTGCATAGGGTAATTATTATTCAATTTTGTAATCAATTATTGCATGGGTCGTAATAACACCTTAGTTTAAATCCAGTCTGCGAACTTGACATAGGACGACATTTTTAGGAATCGCAACAACGCTAGTGTGCGGCTAGTCTGCATAAGATCAATAGAAAACATCTAGTTAGGCGATCGATCCTAGAACTTCACTCATTTTGAGTTATTAGTCGAAGACATTACCCTATTTGTCAAGTTGTCACATCTAACTTTATATTATTATTATTATTACTATTAGTTTGTTTACAAATTTATGTATGTAAAGCAAGTGTTTATATCCAGATCATAATCTCAATTTAATAACTGTTACCACCGCCCGCGCAACCAATGCTCATTTAACGAAAGGACTCTTAGATTGATAGGCATCTGTGGATATATATTTTAGAAAACAGAGGCCTCGTTAAGCATGCCTTATTAGCACAGGTTCGTTGGTAGTCCAATTAATGGAAGATTTCCGGTTCCGTTTATTTATGCATGTGATGCGATGAGAATACTCTAGATAATAATTAGTATCTCTAATTCGCATAGTAGTAGCAAGATGCTTCAGTAATTAACTTAATTGTCAGCTGCAGGTAATTAGTAGTCAGCACCTAATTCAAGCACAATATAAGATGGCCTGGTCGAGTCGAGTTGCAGCTCAGTGAGTTGAGCACTAATCATCCGATGGTGGTTCGCTCAATTCATATGCTAAGTCAGCAAGGTTTAAAAGCCTAACAATCTAAAACTGGTAATATTTTTGCAAGGCAGTAAAGCTGGCACTATAGTGCAGCTGAGCCCCAACTTGGGATAGGCAAGTTAATTCAATAGGTCGCCATTGTCCAAAGACGAATTCCGAATAACTTGCAAGCCATTATTTACAAAATCGTCGGGTTCCCAACAGGTTTGATGACACAAGCAGTCGATATTCTTCTGGTTGTGCAATGGCAAGTTTTAAACAGTCCCACATTACGACATCGCCAGCCTGTGCCCAGCTGACTGAATTGGCTTTCATGTCAAACTGGAAAACTTCCATGACTCCGAAACCCAATGATTCCATAGCCAAATGCAAATCAGAAAGCATTCGTGAAAAAATAACAGCATTTCTTTTTAAAGTAATTTTATTTTTACTTGATAAAACTAATAATTGTTTCATATTAGTGGAACGGGTGGTTGCGTTAATGATAAATGTGGACGAATGAGAGGGCGGGACGAGGCGGGGCTGGGCGGGGCGGGTTGGAAGAAAAAATAAAAGCAATTCTATAAAGTTTAGGCAATAGAGGCCGTTCATGAAAAAGAAAATTTACAAAAATATCTCAGCAAAATTTGATTGGGAGACTTGTGATTGCGAGATCATAGAATAATAACAATCGAGCAATGACAAAAATTATGAGTAGGAGAACGAGGGAAAAATTCGTTGCCGAATATAGAAACCTAGGAAAAAATGAGCTGGATAACATATCGACCGTCTGCCAAGACTAAAATAATATTGAAAAAATATCATTAAAAAACAACGATGGATCATGTGAATGTGAACACTTCAGGTCATGGTGGACAAAGATTTACACGGGAGGAATGAAACGAATAGCAAATAGCTAGAATTGTTCAATTCAACCATCCGCCGCTTATATGCGAGCACGCATATCAAGTCATTCAAAGTTTCGAGATCCACTTTAAGACGTCAAGATAGAACAGCGCGCACAAACACAGGCACATTATTTACCAGTTCCAACGTTTTAAAAAGATATACAATCAAGCAAGCTTACGCCTAATAAACCATAACGAGTCATTTATTGTAGCATGCATCAAATCAAAAGGCAGGAAAATAGCCACTCACGTATAATACGTAGGTGACTGAGATCGAGAAAATTATAACCACACGAAACAAACCATCAGTTGAGCAAACCATGACAAAAACAAAATGATTTATGCCGCAGTCAGGAGCCAAGCTTAGGAAAAGGGAAATGTATAGCATAGGTGGCCATTTTCCGATGACTTTGTCTGCAAAGTAAAAACGTTAGATTTTCTCTAAAATATTGGATTATATCAAAAAATAATCATCTTGCAAATTGTATCGTGTGTTTGTGTGCGTATCTCAAGGAAATATCGAAAGAAGGAAAAAGAGTCTAGGGAGAATAGTATTTAAAGATATAAACAGAATATGCGAAAAATAATGGTTTAACGAAGACACTTTTTTAGCTATTGGTGATTATCTTTATTCATAGACTGTTTTAATTAATGCAAACTTCTGACGTGATTAATGAAAAAGGGATAATACAATGTTTTATTCAATACCTGTCCTGTGCAATAGAAGATCGATTCACAATAATAATTACCGACATGAGTGGAATATTACAAACCTACCAAAGAGGCACTAAAGGTAAAAGGCAGCCCGCGATACAAAACAATAGACAGACTCAGAAATTAAACCGTTTTAAACATCCGTATAAATGCAGATAAATAAAATTGAATTGGCACCTAATGAAATTAATGGAGAAGAAAATGCTACCATGTAGCACACACACACACACACACACACATATATATATATATATTCAACAAGCAAAATCAAGAAAAATGTAGCTATTCTAAAAAATGGGCGTTTCGTCTCTGTTTATCTGCAATACGCATTTTATAGAGTAAACATTTTTTAACCTTCCATATTTAGTACATTAGACATATTAATATAATTTTGTTACTTATTTAAAAAAGAAAAACAGTTAATTTATTAATTATACTAAGCAAACACTGCTTATTCTTTAAGAAGAGGTGACATTCGTACATATCAGACTACTCCGAATTCGTAGATAGACAGAATTAAACACGAAATATCGATAATTTAATACAGAATTAAAAAATTAACCTAACATTTAACCATATATAAATATGCTTTCTGTACACAGTAGAAGTGAATGCTACAACTATTTGATTGGTTAAGAACATTTAAATCCAATTAATGTGTGAAGAGACCAACACTCTTACCAGACCGCTGGATAATGACGCTGGTAAACTTTGCTATTTCTGCGCAATGAAAATGCTGAAATGAAATTTTGCCTAGAACCGAAGACCTATTTGCGTAAAAAAACACGAAAATTCCACAATCAACAATTTTACAGAAAATAAAATAGGACAATGTTCAGTTATACACTGATCTGATAAGTTTAGTTACGCGAAAACATATAGCCAACATTAAAGATTTCGATATCATACACAGTATACCATTCATTACATTTGATTAGAGTTAACAATAATTGATAAAACATTTTAGTGCATACTAACCGACGTGTAGGGCGAAATTCTTACCCAATTAGCTAAAACATAGTTTTCGGTCTCATGTACAACTCAAATGGTGCATAGTTTATTAGGAATAAAAAAGCTTCCATTAATCACAAAGCAAGTTGATTTTTTAAACGGTATGGTGTAGGAGTTCAAAAGTCGGTCATTATCAGTGTAATTCGCGTAAAAATCCACTAACAAATTGCGATCAATGAACACCCTAACAACCAACGAACAAAAAATGGGATTCCACGCTATGGATACGATGGAATAGATTATGAAAGATAGGATGTAGTAGAAAAAAATATTTGTTCAAATTAAAACAGTTGTCATTACCGATTACTAGTTCAAAATCGATTGGAAGATAGGTAGTATTTTTGGTATAGTTAAAATAGTATAGAAACTCAAGATTAGGTAGTAAAACCATATGCATGTTCGTAAATGATAAATTAGAAAAAAAAGCAACTCTCAATCACATAAAAGCATTCCGATTCGTGTACACGCCATGTATTTGACTGGATGCTTGTTCATTCCGTTGCAAGCAACGTCTTCACAAAATATTTAACTGGTTAAATACCCAACCTGTACATTTCCACACTCAAATAAAAAAACCTTAGTCAACCGGGGAACAATAGGATAGAGCAATGTCATTTCCCGATCGTAGTTTAATGTGGCAAAGTCAATGCATTTGTAAATTTATTGTCGAACGTTTGACCCTTTATCAAAATTGAAGTCTTTGATAGGCAAATTTATATATATATATATATATATATATATATATATATATATATATATATATATATATTCAGTTAATTTGAATTCGTAGTGATACACTCATTTCACTACAAGAACCTAAATATTCCAATTAGTTTAAATAATATTACTAGCAAGAATACTAGGCTTCTGCATAACAATTCAACTCCAAATTATTCGAATGTATAAGGAAAATATTGTACTGTCACAAAGAGAACTCATATAATTTCGCAATTAATCGGAGGTCGTGCACGCATTCCGATAGAAAAAAAACATTATTTGTAAATTAGTGCCTATACAGAGAAGCCAAGGAATGATATCAAATGATTATTTGAAATGACGATGTAGTGACACAACCACAGCCAGAAAATTTGTCAATATCACTAATTCCGTATCATTTCTTTGTTTGTAGGTTGTTTATTTGCGATGAGCATATTTTTAACATGATGAAGAGATTAACCAAAATTTAAATTAAAACAGAAGAAAAGCCAATAGACAAGAACAATCATTATACCAGCACATGGGTAGTGAATGAAATATGGCTAGATGAATAGATTTAAAGCGAGGAAGACATTCTGAAACTAATGTTCACACATATACCCCCAGGAGAGAGACATTGCCAACACTGTGAAGTATGCTTACTGGACGAGAAGCTCCATATTTACGCAATAACGCTGAATTGAGAATACGCTAGAGGTAAAGTAGTAACCAAATACATGCAGGCAAACACACCAAGTAAAAACATGTAGAAAAAAAACAGTTTATTGCCTAAGAAAAGCATTATTTGATAGCCATCTGATACAGAAAATGCTGACAACAGCTAATCAAACCATATTCCTGCAGACGGTCACGGAAAGAAATGCTTTTTTCAAAACGAAAACAAAATCATACATACATACATACATACATACATACATTCATATATATATATATATATATATATACATACATAAGCAAATGCATACATGCTCACATAGATGCATGAAGACATTCATAACACATGTGTACTATATACATGCATACATGCATAGATATATACATAAATACATACATTCATCCACGCAAACAGACAGATATATACATATCGCACAAAATAAAATACATAATGAAACCTATTTAAACATTCCTAGGACTTTAAATAGAAACTAAACCTTTTATTTACTCAAACTCGTTTGAGTAGACAATCACCTGCAGACAATTGCCATAACAGAATTGAACACATGTTCCTACTGTGCAAACCACAAGTGAGCAATACGGAAAGACAGTCTCATGGTAAACTTAAAAGCAATCCGAATTCAAAGAAGAAGTACTTCTGCGTGTGGCATAAAGCACTTAAGTATAACATTGTCGGGACGCGAAAACAGTAAAAAAAGCAGCAACAAACCAACCGAAAGTAACCGAAATTATGTTAAATTAGTTGGAGCTAAGCATGACAGAAGTAAGAAATTAAGATCACGGAAGCGTCCGGTACACAGATTGTTTAAGCAGCATATAATGTAATGTATAACAAAATATAAATCAGCCAAAGCAGGATTGCTATTCTGCATTAATTCTATGGTCGCAAAATTGACACTCGGTGTTCTTTATAGGTCAGTAATGTAATAAGTAATTTACTTCTTGCATTGCTGACGATAATAATAATAATAAAGCACATTTATTATAACCCTAACAATGTACAACAATCGTAAACAGTTATCATCGTCGATTATAATGCAACAATATGTGTTTGATCAATTATATCTAAATATAAGTTTGATAATAGACAAAAAAATTTAGGATTACAAGAAAATGTTGTTCAAAAATAGCCATCTTATGCAACAATGCATTCTCAAAGCACAAGTTCGAAGATTCAGTAAGAATATTCAATCATAGCATAACAATTGCGACAAATTACCAAAAACAGAGTCAAAGCTAAATCTTCATAAACGACAAAATACGCGCAATATATTGAATTTTTGCTCAAATTAAACAGCAATTCACAAGTTACTTATTATAGAATCGAGTGGGCCGTTTATTCTCGTCCAGCCTCACGATGAACAGATTATTTAAATTACCATATATATATATATATATATATATATATATATATATATATATCAAAGCTATTTATAATGATATTGAATAAAAGAAGCTCAAACACAAAATTTTTATCGAATCTTTCGCTCATCAGTTGCACAATTTCTAAGCAACAAAAATGCAGGAAACTGGAGATGTCCCGTCTCAGGATAAATGAGTACGTAGAATAATAACAAAAAAGGGTTTCTTGGAAAAAAAATAAATATATAAGCAGGTTGTAAAAGGCACAAATTGGCACATTAGTTTGTTCATTATACACAAAAACGTTCGTACTAAGCAAAAAAACTAACTACAATCTGTTTTGGTGCAGCACAGAGACAGAGCATGTTATGAGCATTCTCAAGCATCCAGCTAACCAACAAATCAGTCGATTGTGACAGAAAGGGGCACAAACTATTTCAAACTCCGATGGCGTGCACCTTTAGACGAATTTCGCCACTATAATCAGGCGTTAAAATTTCGGAAAATTAGCGAACAGGGTCAGCATTCGTATACGCATCAATAAAAATCATAATAATAGACTGTCCATTGGTTGTGTACCAACTGTTGCATTTCGCGTGTACTCGCCGTAAACAATCATCGTAATAACCGCAGTTTTAGGCTTCCTTTTATTTAGACAACATAACTAGCTAGCACATTTGTTTTTTTCAGCGCAGAACGGCGACGAGTACCACCCTGCATAACAGATCACCATTCATTCATACACAATACAGGCTTGACTGGATCGACTGTCACTAACACACTCAAATGAACTTGATAGTAGGATTATTTTTTTTAATCCGTATGTTTCGGAATAACTTGTAAGCAACGAAACTACTTTCAAAAGTAGCATGCAGAATTTTGCTGGTATCTGTTTAAAACTATGCCACCTGACCAATAGTAGGCGTCATCCATTCCCTGCCGTTGTTGCTGATGTGTTCGTCCGGTCACCTCATGTCGTGCCTCAGACAAACTGAGTATCCAATACATCAGTCCGCGAGGTACAAACCAGACTCACTTGACAAGTAATCGATGAGGAACAATTGAAATGTCGAGCAAACAAAGTGAACTCTGAAATCTAAAATTTCCAGGTCATCGATTCGGAAGCAAATGACATATCCTCGATCTACCCAAAATTTCCGCAAAAATACTTTACTTGAGCAAAAAATGGTAGTCAATAAAACAATATCTTCAATCGATACCTATTGCAAAATGGTAGAAAGAACAAATGAACACTGGAAAACGTTGTCTCCTGTGTTAATTAAACCAACGCGAAAAGAAAAATCTACCCATTTGTTTAAAACCATAATCGGGAAAAGAGTTACACACCAATTTATTAAAACGAATAAATAAGGGCAGTATCAGCAACAACAACAACAAAAGAAAAATATGCTTCAAAGGTTTTTCCGTAAATCGGAACTTTGCGTTTTTAAATTTATGCCTAAAAGCCAACAAATTAATCAATCAATGAAGTGCGCTATACGTGTCTAGACAAAACAGGTCGCACAAAATTAACAGGGTTTTTGATAGCTCAATAGCATTGCCAACGAAGTAGTACTGGTAATCATAAAAGTTTAAAAAATCCACGTTAATAAGCGCTTTTTCTTCGGCCGCACAATCGACAATTTTTCAAAGAAAAATGTGCCTCCAGCTCCAATAGAATTTCTGCGATCTGCTTTCAAACTGCATATACACCATTTCCGACAAATTCATTAAGAGTGTTGTTAAAATATCAATGATAAAAGCTGGGTAAAGGTAAAATCTAATTATTATTATTATTATTATGTACAAGTAAATAAGAAGAATTTGAAACTGAAATTGACTCTTTCTCATTAACGACGGACATTTTTGTGAGTTCTTTGGCTAATGCGAGCAAAATAGTTGATAATGTACAAGTAGATGAAGCATGGAACGAACGATATGGGCATGTTTGAAAATTTCTTGAATAGCTTAATAAGGTTTGTTTTTCGGGGTTTATGCGAAGATAAGAACGGTGTGGATGTGGATAAAGAAAGGTTCAAAATGGGCTTTGAATAGACAAACGTATAGATAGGCACACACAGTAGATGAAATATATGTATATATATATATATATATATATATAATAATAAATTATATTTTGACTAAATAGAGATCGAACAAAAGTAGTCGACACTATTCTTTTATAAGATACCGTTAGTAAGCATCCTCAAAGATAACAGATTTCGTGTAAGCAGATCAGTTTATGTAGAATATAGAAATAACAGATTAACATCCATATACACACAAGCGCATATGTACACTTGTTATTTCAGCACTTGATAATTCTTATGCATTACGTCGAGTTGAATGCTCTCGCAATTTATATGTAAGATATTTATTGTGATTCATTCTTTGAACCCCTTCACGAAACTCCATAAAATTAAATATTAATAGAATCAGATTATAATTCAGAGAGTGTAATAGTTTTTTAAAAACATGAAAATGTAAATATAAGGCGATAGTGCTGGAAAATTATTTGAGCGTGAAGGGAAAAGTGACTAGAAAATTATCGTATTAATTTATTCTTCACAAATATTCTAAATACATGCAAGAACAAATATTTACCTACATACGCGCATACATACATACATATACAAAAATACACGTACATGCATTCATACATTCATTAACAAATACATACAGGCGCACATCCATACATAAACACACACGTACATGCATTCGTACATATATACACACTATATATATATATATATATATATATATATATATATATATATATATATATATATATATATATATATATATATATATATATATAAAATAACAACCAGCCGTGTGTTACATTAAAACGAATAATGTCGATTATTGTAAATGGTGTGTAAAAGCGGTGTTTGTCCACTAGTAATTATTGGTACTACCTAAATGAAGTTTACATTATTCACATTAGCATCAATCTTTTATTCGGCATATAGTATGATAAAACTAGTGGCACATTTACTACACTTACGGAGTTGACAATTAATTAAGTTCGCAATCTTGCTTTGAATAGTACACAACGCATTCTACATCTACGTTCAGTGCTCAGTCATAGAAATAGTTGTTTTGCGTGGTCAATTTAAACGGGCACGTCATTACATCGTCCAAATACGTTCAGGAATGTCCTAAACCATAGAACGGTTAGAGTAGGAAAACTAAGACAACTGAAGCTCAGCCTATCTATCTTTCGTCATCAAAAACACAAAAATGAAAAAGAAACTGAAATAAAACAGCCAATGAGTAAGTAAATAAGTTATAATAATCCATGAAAATAAAAAATACAACTAAATGATATAAAGACGATCAATAGGCATAAAACCCTATTACTTGTCATGTATTGATGCGTTGTAAGCCAATATGTTCAAATACTTGTGTGTTATGAATAGCATGAAGATAAATGTAAGAAAGATAACAATAGTTTTCAACATCAATCCTCTACTGGAAGCACACCACAAAAAGAAGATTGAAATACGAATGAGAGAAAGAAATAAAATAGTGGCTTTAAGTAAATGACGAACATCGTTATTAAAAAGGGACATAAAGAGAAAAGAGAAAAGAAAGACGGCTAACTGAAATACAAGAACAAGTTACAAAGTAAAATGTAGAAAACTATAAATCAAATGCAACTGAAACAATAGAACTAACTCAATTAGTTGTCAGAAACGGGTAATCACAACATGCCGTGTTAGAGATCATCTTTAGAGGTCAAATTCTACTCTTCACGCATCACACAGAAAGTCAAGTTACAGTGCACGGCGGTCTGGCGAAGTGGCAATAAAGTGTGGATCAATCATTCACCTTTTATTGATGGCTTATGCCAATTTAAACAAAACCAGAAAGCAATGTAAACGATTCTACCACCAGACAGAAAACTATGCATGCACAGAGAAAATTCTACACTTTACACTAAAACTTAATTTTAGCATAAACCGAACGACAAACAACGAAAAACTCCAACTAACTGAAGCAACAATGATATCCAACCAAATTTAATTTGTTGACCTGATAAGAACAAACAATCGCCGAAAACTAACAAAATTTTAACATGGAAGAGAAGATAAAGGTTGGTAATTGTTCATGTTCTCTTAGATGTCTAACCGTTTTAAAGAAGAACTGAATTGACAAATCAAAGCATGAGGTAAGGAAACATTTCTGACAACAGAATAACAACCGAAACATTGTTGAGTTAAAGAAGCGTAAAATTGCCTTCTAAAAAGATGCATAAATCCAAACACGAGAATAATTTAAGAGCAAAGAGAGGTGCTCGGACGGTCACTCAAAACACTCATGGCGTCCTTGAACTTCTACAACCTCATTCCGGATTAGCCTAATCAATTTAGGCTTATCACTTCACTAAATAGGCTCTTTTGAGCCAAGAAGAAATTAAAACAATTTGAGCAAACAGGCTAATAAACAAGCCACAATATTCAACGGGACATGTCAGAATTTGCTTCAATTAAAAACATTCAATTGGATAGCACAAAAAATTGAAATGGTTCAGCTTGAGAAATTAATATCTGACACCATTTGGGATAGCAACAGTGGACAGTATTCAAACAGTCAAGTAAGAAGGTAGCGCCTTTAAAGCAGTAGTGACTAAAAGAGGAACCGAGCCCAAGTCGGACCAAGCAATTTCATTAATATGCCAGATAGTTGGTGGTAACTGGTTAAAGAAGAACAGTCCGCAGATTTTATCGAAAATGACTGTACTCATTAAAGTGAAAAACCTTCGATACGACAACAAGCATAGAAGCAGCGGCAGCAGCAATAATAATAACAATAATAACAAAAAGTAGTAGCAGAAGTAGTAATAGTAATAGTGGAAATATAATTAATAAAAATAATATAAAATTGATGACGATGATAATAATAATAATACGGTAATAAGTAAAATATAATAAATCAAGCCTTAATACAAAAATAGATCACCCCAGCATATATTTCAGTAAAAAATTGATATTCTTATGGAAATAACACTACTAATTAAAACTATATATGTAGTACTTAGAGTAGCAATAGTTGTTCTGATAGTTAAAATACAAGTAGGATTTATAATATCAGTAAAATGTGAAGTTAACAAATCAATAGTATATATAGGTATATATATATATATATATATATATATATATATATATATATATATATATATATATATATGTAAATTAATTATTTGAACAGCCAAAATTTTATTGAAAACACAAAAGTTGAAAATAAGAGCTAAAATAATAATGAGAATAAAGCGAAAATTAATCAGACTTGTATAAATACCAACATAGCAATTGTAAAGATGAAAAAGAGCGGTCAAATTAGCGGTAAGCCAGTTTGTTTGTTCATTGTGCGTGAGAGCCTTTAGCATATAATTGATGGGTGGTAATACTTCGTTCAACGGGGCTGCAAATCGTGCATAACAGACATAGAGCATAATAAATCTAGTGGTTTGAGTAGGCATTTTCTGAATTTATTCCCAGGTGTGACAATTGTCAGTGTACTAAAAGCCTATACAGGTAAATAAGCTTAGGACAATTATGCATTCCATTAATCAAGCAAAAGATCCTTTGAATTCGACTCGAGAAATACTGTAAAAATTTCTTCTTTTCTTTATATCCGTTGACTAACATATTTAACGTCTCAGGTAAAAATAAATTTACCTTAAGGTCCTACGAACCTCACATACATTGCTATACAAAATTAGAATTATCTGTTTACCCCGTCTCCCTTTCCAACTTCCCTCATTAATAGTATAAATTATGCAGTCCTAAGTTTTAATCTCCAAATATTCTCTTATTTATGACAGACAGAGAAATAGAGATTTCTACAACAATACCCACACAAGTTAACCTTCCGTAGCATAATATCCAAATAATAAATCTCGTGAAGCCGCACTTGGCAAAATTAGAAATAGCGGAAGCAATAAAAATATTTGTCAAACACGCGTTAACTTAATCTGTTCTAACCAACACGAATTTTAGACCATTTGTTTTGCAAAAACTTAGGCTCTGTGAAGCACTAATTCGGTCTAAAAGAAAAAAGATTATCAGTGCATGCAACTTTGGACTCCAACAGCTGAACATATTGATAAATACGAATTAGTTCCAAGTGTAAACTCACGTGACTCTTAAAAGTTATCATGCTGTGTTTTATAATTCGGAAGTGCAGAATTCGCTTTAATTAAAAATAAAATGGATAAAGATAAGCATATTTAAATTAAAATTTGACACCTTACTATCCAGATTTATTTCTTACTCTTCATTGGGATGTCGCCATTAATCTGTCTGGATTTACAATAATATACTAAGAGGGTAGTGGTAGCCCAAAATTAAGTCAAGTTTGCACATTTCGTCTGAGCTGTGAAAACAGTTTTCTTATAAAGTCGTAGATTATAGTAAAACTACTCCAGTAATATGTACTGATCCAATTTCGCCTAACCTGCTTCTTAACAGTTATATATAGTTTGCTACGTAGAACTAACGTATAAGCAAATTAGTTCAGAAAGGACCAGTAGGATATAATCTCATGTACACATTCGTTTCGTGCCTGCTGGCGACTCCTCAGTAGGAACCAGTAACACACCCTATACCAACTATATATTTGGTCAATAAATGTATTTTGCATGTATATGTACCGTCTAAATGTCCCACATTTCTTAACAAAATTAATAGTCAGTATAGAAAGTGGTACCAGCTGCTACTGATGAGTCGCCAGTAAGCACGAAACCAATGTGCACATGAGAATACACCTTTCGTTCATGTTACTCAACAGTCAAAGTTTATTTGTGATGAACAAAAAGTTGATAGTAATTTTACTACTATCTACGACTATTACAATAAAATATTTGGTTCTTACGCAAATTTGATCTAATTTAGAATTATCGCTACCAGCATATATAATAACTGTCTAAGCAGGCATTTTTGAATGTTTGTCTTTATTTGTTCATACCGGGGTAGAATCAAGCTATGATGAGATTGTGAAAAACAGACGGACAATCAAATCAATAGACAGACAAAACAAAGATGGTGACGTTATAAAATAAAGTTAGAAATGCAATAAGATAAATATTTAGACATATAAAGAGAGGAAGGATTAGGCAGAAAAAGTAAAGACACTGAAAACAAAGAGATCTATCGACAGAAAGTAGGCAAAATTTAAGATGCATTAATAGAAAGGTAACCGGCGCTTTGTATCAATAAAATTAAAAAAATGATGAAAAGCAACATTTAGTAAAAACGTAACACATAAAAGTCAAAAGATTTAAAAAAATAAAAGTTTGAAGACAGAAAATATTCTAAAGTAATCCAATTTTAGCTACTTATAACGCATTTTGTCTGTGCGTGCCCCTCCCCATTTGGCTAGTTCCAAAATCAAATTTCTCTCTTTATCAAATATTCTTAACAATGAATTCACTAATTCAACTATCTACAAAGGAATTACTACAGCCAACGAGCCTGATAACAGAACATTTCGCATAGCCCTGTCATGTTTTCTTTTACTCAAAGGAGTACACGCTCCACCTTATAGCTCAGTCTGCCCTTCTATTTAACGCAATCCCGTTTTTACGGCAACACACAGCTTAACATGCAAATCCCCCAGGCGGATGTAATCGTGACTGATATAAAGTGTCAAATCAGTTGCCAAAAGTTGAAAACAAGTAAAGGTAAGTAAATAAGGCAATAACGGAAACAAATAAGTTTATGATAGAAATATTTAAATGACAGGCCTATAGGAATAAAATGTGCGCTAAAAGGTAAGAGAGAGAGAATTGGAGACAATGGATATCACACATCATAAGACTTAAGTATAAACCTGCAAACGATTTTGGAATACTAGTTGTGACAAAGTAGCAGAGAAAGATAGCGGCATCATATGCCTTAGAATTGAAAACAGCGCGTCCCTGCGCGAAAAATATATATTTATTGACTGCAAGATGAAACATTGTAGAATAAGATAGAAGATAATCAAAGAACCATTTATCCCTATATGTAGATAGATAGAGAGACATTGAGAAGAATAGAAAAAGCTATTTTACCAACGAGAATGTCAAATGATCCAACCATTGGTTCCAATGATCTAATCAGTTGTATCAAATTCTAAGCTGCGCAAGAAACGTGTTCATAAGCATGCTGACACAAGCTAGCACCGCATAAAATGGCAAATAAGCAAAAATTGGTTTTGTTGTCGAAAAACAACAATCATCTTACTTATATATTGAAAAAATAGTTTTCTTTGGTATAGTGGATCAAGACCTGTAGGAAAATGGACTGGGTTTGTGAATTGTAGGTTAAGGGAAGTGAATCTCACAACCTAATTGAAAAAATAGTGCCTACATAAAAATAACAAATATATATATATATATATATATATATATATATATATATATATATATATATATATATATGACTACATCTATAACCGGGTGGGTTGGACTCTGAATGGCGAACGAGATAAAATCCTCGACAGAAATAATACTTTGATTTATGCCAAAGAGCAAATATCCTAATCGATATAAAAGACTTCATTAAAATCACGTTTGGTCTGTGACAAAACGCGCGGCTTCGCTGAGTTTTAAAAATATAACCCAGTAGACATAACAGATAAACTTGGCACAAGACATGGTTTGCATCGGTATCAAACCAACCAAGCCATGAAGTAAAATAGTATTGTCTAGGCTGAGCAGTTGCCGTTTCAAAACCTAACAGATACGTTGCTGACTCTCTTGAGGCTGTGATAAAGAATGGGATGGTTGGTGACGTTGATGATGCTGATGAATTGTCTGTGAGGCCTCCGAATCAATATTCAACATTTGCTTATCAGGCAACAATGGTGACTGAGTGTGCAACTGCTTATCTGCCAATCTACTAGTCTGTGAAAGTCCATGCATACGACAATCAACACCACCAATAACATCGCCACACGTTCCCACCTCACTCACATAGACGCAATCACTACCATAATAACTTGGTGTGTTGTGTGTGACTGGATCCTGAAAATGCCCACTTTCGGTAGATTGTTTGGAAAAAGTGGATGCGGATGTTATAGGCACCAGTTGTGAAGATGCGGTTATTGATGATGATTGTGAAGAGGAAACGTGTGCGTAGAGTTGAAGAGGAAATGATGGCAAGTATGTAGATGAGCAAGGAACACTAGAAGCACAGCAGCTTACATGGTTATCGATGCTATGATTCCTACTAGAGTCGTGAACTGAAGTAGAAGCGGTGCATGTAGAGAATGTATTAGAAAAGTCAGATTTTGCGCAAATACTCTGCTTAGACAATATATTACCCGGCTTGTTTTCAATATCAGAAGTAGATATGGGATTAGAGGATGTTGCTGCTGATGATGAGGATGATGATGATGAGGAGGAAGAGGAGGACGACGATAGAATGGTATCTACACAACGATGTTTAAGGTGTCCACTATTGAATCTGTTTAAGCTATTGGATTCAGAATTATAGGTCATGGATACTGAATGTTGAGTAGCAGGTAAAAGCAAGAGACGAGATGTAGAGACCAGTGAAACGGGTTCGGTTATCGATGACGACAATGATGATGATGATGATGATGATGATGACGATGATGACTGTGTCACAGTTGATGGCGATATGAGTGAGGATGATGATACTGATGCTTGTAAAAAGTGTTGTGACGCGGAAGAAGTTGAACTAAGTAAAGAAGGAGAACTAGTAAAAAGTAAACCACTTTCAGCACAACATGAATTGGAAGAAGAATGAGCGAATGAAAGAGAATGTTGTGAATAAAGAGTTTTATCCGAAGCCACAATATTGCCCGATGATAAAGTTGACTGTGGAATATCTCTGTTGTAATCGCTCTTATTAGTGCCTCTAGAGTCATCGCTAATAGCCATTTGATAACAACGTTTACTTTCATTGTATTTTGCAGTGTAGGAAATGTTGTTATTAGCAAAAATTTCATTTGAAAAACTAATACCACTAGTTCCCACATTGTCAGTTGGAGAACAATTGCAGTTTAGGTTATGGGAAGAGTTGACAGTTGGAAATTTAAAAATTGTCGGCGAAAGACTTGTCAGCGAAGGAATAGGCCTATTTGGTACCATTGCCACAGATGATGGCATAGACTGAGGAAATATGATGGATTGTGAAATGTCTGATACTGATGAAAATGACGGTAATGGTGCAGATGCATTATATGAAGCAGAGAATGCAGGAGCCGAACTAATAGCAGCACTCGCAATTACTTCGACATTACTATTGCTAGATTCGTAGTTATTATTATTATTATTATTGTTATCCTTAATGCAAAACTGAGCAGTTTTGTGGTTAGTGGTGATAGTAGTACTGACGTTCGAGGCATCCACAGCAGTGGACAGCAATGGTGCACTACTTTTTGACGAATGCAACGCAGAATGTGTGAAACTGGATGCGTCAAGACCACAACTCATATCACCCCCAGTTGACCCAATTAGATTGGGCTGAAAATGCACAGCATGATTACAGCTGGCGCTCGCACGCCATATGCTTGCACTATTGGAAGTCTTCGCGGCGACGACTGTCGTGATGCAGTTACTGCTACCGCTGATACTGCTCAAGAGGCTATGCGCAGGACCAGACACTGGGGCGACAGAAACAACACATCCACCTGCTGAGATTAGCTGTTTACCCTCTGTAGAAGACAACGAGTCGGATCGAGAATAGTAACCGGAACTAGTGGATGAGCCATTGGAATGCGCACGAGACACTACAACAATAAAAAACGATAGTAATTAGCAGCAGAAAAAACGCAGTTTTGTTGCACAATAAAATTAAAACAGTTAATGACTAAATTCAATTCCAGTCTAATTTACATGGATTAAAGAAGACCTATATGCTATGCTAAAACTCAAATATACATCTTAAACTGTCAACCAGAACCCTACTTTAGCTAATACTTGGTACTGGCACTTTTCCACATGGTATTGATGACATAGGCATAACTCAACTCGACCTTAGGTGTAGCTTCCTACTCTTCAAGAAGAGCTTCGTGGAGCGCAGAACAGGTATTGTAGGACAATATGAGGCCAGAAATTTTAATACGAGTTACGATTTTTAGGTTTACATTTACTAATTAAATTAAACAAGCATCCATGCATAAGTTGAGTGCCTCCAGAATGTGGATTCCAGTAGGGCTTTCAAATTGCTTAACGAAGCAATGAAAACTTTTCCACTGAGCAATCGAAGCCCAACGAAGTAGAAATAACACAACTTTGCGTATCATGGCTGAGTCATGTTTCGGCCCCCGTGAGCTATAGTTAATAGCCACCTATTTGATTACTCATTCTGAAGTGTGCATATTGTAAGGCATTCCGAGAATTAACTATAGCATTTTAATGTTTTTTTTAAAGTAGTATAAATGAATCCATTAAAAGGTAACATATTCATGATAGCACTGCCGACACGATTGGCTAAAGCGCGCCAGGAGGTAGGCTCAAATTCTCCATGGCTATGGGCTTCAAATAAATTAGAAACACGAAAAAAGACAACCTATTTAAAAATATTTACCAGGACTTGAGGCAAGATTTATTGATGCTCCCTCTGTTGGAACAACAGTTACTCGAACAACAGAACTGCTTCCCGAGACGGAACAATTTAGCGATTCCTTCACTGACGATACAGTAGAATTGCTTGCAGAACTCGACTTGACATTAGCTGGGAAAAAACCGCGGACGGTTTCAGATACTGGAAGTGCACCAGTTGAGATGGACATTGGCGGTCCAAACATGGTAACTCCAAAACAATTTCCGGTTAGAGCAGAAGTTAACGGCAGGTGAAGGTGATTAATTTCACTTTTCGCAGTAGACGAGACAATTGGTAAAGCATTAGGAACTACACCAGTGGATTTAATTGAAGAATACGGCAACGAGTCAAATGCACCTGTTGGTACAGAACAAACATCCATATTACTCAGCAATTCAGAATCCATTAGCTGCAAATTAGACTGATTTTGTGAATCGAAATTGGACGGTGCAGATAACCACAACGAAGATGGTAGGACGTCAACATCACCATAATTCGACGGTGGAAAATGCAATTTTAGACATTGTGCCTTGGGTTTCGTTGCCGTCTTCAAAGTTGTAGTCGAGTTTGAATAAGACAGAGACGAAACAGAACCTTTTTCTCCAAGTGAGGACAACATGGCCGAACTGGAAGCTTTCACAGAGCCGACTGAAAAGTGGGCTGAGGCACAAGACGTGCCATTACCTTTTCTATTGTTGGTACTGTACGCCACAGTAGTGTCTTTGCAGTTGCTTTCTTTGCATAATTCTAACCGACTATTATCATATTTCGCCCCTTTAAAAACGCTAAGCGATGGAGATGTTAGTCTACATAATGATGCAAGATAATTGTTTGTATCGTTTGTCTTTGAAATTGTGCGGATGTTACTACAGCTTCCACTAGCAACAGCACTAATATCATCGGCAGAAACAATAGAAGCGGGTTTTGTAGACTTCGTAATAGTGCTTGTTGCATTATCACCATTTGTTGTCAAACATTGATCATACTGGCCATTGGGCTGATGAAAATTAGAATTATAGTAGTCAGGATTAGTGTTATGGTCATCAGTAAGGCAAGAGTTAATTTTAATTTGTTGCTGATGGCACAGGTGTTCCTCTTCACATTGTGATTCATGGAATACATGATAAGTCGAACCAGGTGCCACTGAATTTGCTTCGCAAGAATGGACTTTCTCTTCACAGATTAGCTCAACATCATTGGGAACAATCAATTCGGCGCCGTTCGCATAAAGTGAGTTCGCCAGAATAGGCAAAGCATCACTACTTGACGACAATGAACACCTAGCAGACATGGTGAGGGACTTAATTAGGTCAGCCGGAGTTTGGGGCAAAGTGGAATGATAACTAGAAATGCTAGTCGGTTCACAGCAATCTGCTGATACAGTGCCCATTGTCGTCGGTTCTTTTGTTGCACTTTCAACAGTACATCTCTTTGCAGAGTCTTCTCCCTCGTCTTCTGCTTCTTCTTCTTCTTCAACAGACAATTGTTCAACTTCAAAGGCATGACGCTTTACTGGATGCTGCTGGTGAGGCTGCAACAGAAGCGAAATATCGTATTGACGTGGGTAGCTTTGACTATACCCAGGAGCCAAACTGGATGTCAATCCAATATGTTTATCAATTCCTGCTTCGGTACAACTGGGCAGAGAAGATGCAGAAAAGAAACCAAGCGAATAGGAGGATTGTAAAGACGAACACGAAATTGCTGACATGGCCGTCGAACACGAAGTAGTCGAGCTTGACTCAAGAATACTAAGACAGTCTCGTCGATTACTCATGGCACTGCCACTGCCACTATTGCTATCACTACGACAGCTTCTTTTCTTCACTTCAGAACTAAGCATTCTGGTGCCAGAAAAACGTTCATCCAGATTTATAGGAGCACTGTCCCCAATACAAGTTAGCGGAAAAATTGACTGATTAACAGACACCTGAGATGACAATGAAGATGATACTGGTGGTTCGAAGAAAACAGTCGAAAGACTAGGAGACACTAGCGAAGTGTGTGAATTAGTTGCAGAACATCTTGATGTTATTGACGACGCAGGAACATGAGAGCATATAAGCTGTACGTGACCTGAATTGAATGCGTTGTTCGGAGCCCGGTTGGTGAGAGTACACATAGGTGTACTACAGTTATGACACTGAACAGACGCGCAATCGTCGTTAGCAATACGATCATGATCCTGCATAATTTGATAATTTTTGGGTTCTTCTTGGTTGGAGAACACGCTTTTTTCCACAGCTAACAAAAGTTCTTCGCCGCTCTGTTGTTTACTACTTGATAATCTATCATTTGCAATGTCGTCATCATCCCCTGGTGTATTTGTATCCATCTCGTTGGTATCCATACCGACAGGCAATCTGGTAGAATTAACAATGAAATTCGACCCATTAGACGAAGATGGCATACCAACACCGCTACCGTTCATGGAATTTTGGGTGTTCTCTTGGATCCATAGCTTAAGTGCCTCCCTATCAGAAATAGATTGTTGTTCATCCCTAACAGACGAAATTACATCAAACGCATCAAGGTTTACGATAGCTTTTGGTAAGTTTAAATTCATACGCTCAATAGGGTGCTGATTATTACCGTCATTGCTATTTTGAAAACAATTTTTCGATATAATTTCAGAATCGTGGTTGATACGTTGCGATTGGCAATACTCACTGCTGCGGCATTCACTATTTACCGAAGCAGCTGAAATCGTTATCATTTTCATAGTTGTATCTCCGGCTTCTGTGTGTGCACTCAACGCAGGAAACCATGTCAAATCAAGGGGTCTCGACACTGATGTGTTCAAAGATGTAGACCCGAAATGAATAAATCCACTGTCAGAACCATTTCTATCGGAACACATACTAGTTTCACTTGACATTTTACGGCAAAAATTGCCATTGTCAATTTCACAGCCGGTCACCATTTTGGTAGGCGTTAACTGAACATAAAAGAAAAAAATAAATTAATCATTCAACTATAAATTGTTAATCACATTAGGTTATATCAAAAAGAACAAATTCAACAATTTATACGATAAATATGCACATAAACTGTGTCTATTTGTTTTCTATATATATATATATATATATATATATATATATATATATATATATATATATATATATATATATATATATATATACATAAATATGTATAGATATATATACATCCATACACATTCATCCATACATACATGCATGCATACATGAATACATAAATGCATGCAAGCATACATACGTATATGCAATGAAAGACTGAGTGTAGTCCACCGCATAGTTGAATTCAGGAGAAACGTAGGTTTATCCAACGAATCCATCGAGGATAACCAAATCCATAAGACAGTCAACTGAGCGTATAATAGCATGATTTATGCTGTGTTGCTAAGATTCTAGAATCGACAATTGCTATCTTACTTTTCTCGGAGATAGTGTGTGTTAGCAAAGCAGAGGATGACAGTCATCGGAAGATTCGTCTAGAACATAATAAAATGTTTTCAGAAGAGGATTAACAGCAGAATATTGTTGGCAAGATTGCCTAGGGTTAAACAGGTATCAATCAAGAAATATCTACCGTTATATTCCAAGTAGCGTTCAAAATCACTAAAGAGGATAAAAGTTCTAGCATAGTCACTTTTTACAAAACGTGTTACTAAAGAAAAGAATGTTACCAAACCGTAATACTAGCAGTAAAATATATACTTATTTTAAAGACACCATAAGTAATTTTTAAATGTTTCTTATCAATAGGCTAAAAAAAATTCGTTACTTACCCTTTCTGTTAGACAGCCTTCTGCTGGAAACTTAGGAACAGACCAGCAAACTGAATTTACGAGGTTTAAATGCATGTTTTCGTTACCACCATCCATAAATTGACTTCGCGTGGGACAATCAGGACTGGAGTCATCTACGGACATCATGGTATGACAGACTTTGTTTTGCAATGTTGTTTCGTCAACTAAAACCGCCTTGTGTGTGAAGACGTCTGTGGTTGTGGTTCCATCATTGGATTTCGCCAGCACAGAATCATAAGTTCCAAGTGCATTCTCAACAGCAATACGGCTAACAAAAGCTGCAGTCTGAACAGTTGATTTGAGATGATTCACATGACCAAATCCGATGGGTCGCACAGCAGACCCCTGACCGAACGCACTCATTAACCGGCCAAACTCACCGGCACTATTTTTATTTGTATTTAAACAAACAGCGGTTTCCTGTTTAAATTGAAACGGAGAGTTAGTTGGATGTGTTGTCGTATTTCTAAGAAGACCAGAAAATCGTGAAGATGGTGTTGATGATGCTGATGAAGACGAAGAGGATGACGACGAGGAGGATGGTGTTGCAGATGACAAATGGGATACAGTGATATTTGCCTTGCAATTAGCAGTGGAAAAAAGTGAGTTTGCGTCACATTCTACAGAAGATTTTGACAAATAGGAAGAAAAGGAACAAGCAACAGAGTTTCCCACATACTGACTAAGATGCTCAGCGTGGGAAGAGGTCGTTTTAGATTCCACATGACGTCCATCGATATTACTATCAGATACCTTAGAGGATAGAAGAGAATTAGAATCTGACGAAGAAACGTTTATTTGCAAACTGACGTCATGCGCCTGCCTCTTTTGCTCCTGTATTTCACTTGGTTGTGCCACTGACTTAACAGAAAAGTACATACTGACTGTTTCTTCGTGATCCTTAGATGACGAGGTCGCTAGACACGGAGAAGACAGACCAGTAGATGAATTCGCTTGGTCACAATCTGCCCTCATTGTTGGTGTTGCACGGCAAGTGGACTGTGACTGATTATGTGCTACCATGTCGCGAGACATACTCACTAAATCACCGAGACCGCAAATCGGTAAGTCAACATCTCCGGCTGCACTGCTTATTGAAGACGCTCTTGTGGTTGTTGACGAAGATCCAGCAGAAAGAACTGTTTGTGACGCCAATGCAGTTGTCAACGGAAGGAGACCATGGCCTGGCAGCAAAAGAAGGCCGGAAACGTTACCTGGGGTCGGAGTTACTGGTGTCGAAGAAACCAACTCCGCTGTCATAGAGCTACTACCAATGCCAACACCAACACCGCCACCATTATTACTAATGGAAATGGTGGCAGAAACATCACCGAGGACAGGCGGGTGAGATGAAGAAGCACAAGCTAAATGTTGTCGAAACGAAGGTAACTGTTGATATTTTAATGAGTTGCAGTCGTGCATACAGGACACGTTCGTAAACGATACATCGGTCTTACACAAACTAGTCATTGAATGCTGTTCAGCAAGCTCGGTTTCGTTCGTCGCGCTAGCTAATTGGTAAAGATTTGAACGTACCGTTGGAACACGGTGCTCCATAGTAAAAAAGTCAGCAGCAGCCACCTCACCAGGAGCCATACAATTTGCTATTACAGCCACATCTTTCACAGAATCTCTTTTGCTATCTGTATTGCTAGATGTTGCTCTACTATTAGTATTAGTTTTAAAGCCGGATTCAGTCATTACTCGCACGTGACCTTCAGGAGTACAGGCCAAGCTAGACGCAGACAACAGCGAATCGTTAGCATCGTAAAAATGATTTTGATTCAGATCAGGATGATGGTGGCGATGATGATGATGATGATGACTATGCGGATGATGATGATGATGGCCATGACGATGATGATGATGATGGTGATGATGATGGTGATGATGGCTATGCGGGTAATGGTGTTGACCATGCTTTGCTTTAAGTTGAGTCATCTTCTCAGAGCTTAAGCCATCATTGTTTGAATTATCATCACCGGTAGTGGTTATACTCAATACCGTTGAAGATGAATTCGTTTGAATGATAGTTGTGGGATGTTTTATTGAAGCAGTAGAAGTGCTACTGGATGAAGCTCCGGAAGAGGAATACATACTATCAGCCATGCTCGGAATGGCAGTTGCATCCGTAGAAGTACAAACTCGCAGAGGACCTCCAGGTGCAATGGATCCTGTTTTCATGCATAGGTGACTTGACAATGCATCTAGCGATGACGATATAAGATTATGGGAATGATGATGATATTGATTTGATGAGCTAGATACACCAATATTCAATAATCCAGATGGAAATCCAGAACCCTTCACGCCACCGTCAAATGTTGATACTGGTAGCTGTGTAGATGACATGGATGATGTCAAATGTGCTTGCGCTGGAAGGATCTTATTTAGTCGGCTTGTCAATATGCTTGCTGCAATTGCAAATGAGTTATGTATTGTTGATCCCCTCTGGTCCTCAAAAGTTTGAGTTGGTGAGGCTATTAGTTCCAAATCAGTTAGCAGTGAAGTTGGCTTATTCGATGAGCCAAATATATCACCAGCAGGAGAAACAAACGATTGATGGTTCGATATTTGTTCACCTGGGTTAATAGCATTCACGCTGTTGTCACTATTGCTCTGGCTATGCTGTTGGTTTATGGCTACCAGAGAACCATCTAATGCCGACTGGCACATTCGATGGTGAGGATTCAGACTATGTACTTGTTGTATATGGTCCTGTCGTTGGTGATGTTGACTATCAGGTGGCACATGTCTTTCATCGTGGTGAGAAATATGCAGTTGATGATTATTATCATTATTATTATTATGATTAGTATTATTATTATCATTATTATTATGATGATGATGATGGAGATGGTTGCTGTGACTATTTTTCACAACGTGAGATTTATTACTTTGTTGCTGTAATTGTTGAACTGAAACAGGAGCACTTGTGGAGGATGGAAAAATAGCACTCGGTGCTGCATCACCATTTATAGAAGTCAGCTGCTGTTGATGATGATTATGACGACCATGAACATGAAGATGGTTATGTTGAAAATGATGATTAGAAAGTGAAAAATTATTAGTTAATTTGCTCTTAGACAGGTAAGCCAGTGAAACAGACGTAGATCTCGGTAATGTCGGAGACGGACTTGGACGGTGAATGTCCATCCAAGGATGTGTTAAAATATCCATCAAACCGGGTCTATCTTTTGGTTCCAGACTCATGCACGACCTGGAGATAAAGGAAGTTCATAAGGCAAAATACAGCAGAATTAAATAATAATAATAATAGAGTGATCACATCATGAGAGTACAAAGGTAATATTTTTTTTCCTTCCAACATTTTCTTGTGCGGAACAAGTGATAGTACTCGTAGGTCGGTAAACTCTTGAATCCTTTACAGTTCCAGGTGCACCGATTTCTTTTGGCCTTGGTTGAGGAATTCGCACTTTTCTCTTCATTTTGAAGCTCTCCATCAGATGCTTGTCTGAAAATGACGTTGAACAAATAGCTGATTGACGGCTTCATCGTGAAAGAAAAAATGACGGCCTATCAAACAAGGCCAAAAGAAATCGATGAATCTGGAAATGTAAAGGATTCAAGATTTCATCGACCTATGAGTGCTATCAATTGTCCCGCATAAGAAAATGGCAGAAGGATAACAAACAAGAAAGACAGCACTGCAAATATATACATCTTTATTTAAGGTAACATATTGACTGAATTATATGTACACCATGTTTCCACAACGCTGAATTCAGCAGAGCTGATGTTTGCATCTCTAGTTACATACTAGGTGCAACACCTGATTGATCAGTGGCCAGTAAAATAGCCTTTATTAAATAATTATTTTTATCCAGCGAAATTAGCAAATAGAAGTAAAATAACCGTCAATTTGAAAGAGTGGCAAAATTTTTTTATAAGTAAAGTCCCACGGTTCGATTAATTGCAATAAAAACAGCTTCAGTCATACTTTATCGTACATCTAACACCAAGCTCCACGTTTAAATCTCAAAAAGCAGTAATTAAAGTGTTGATTTCACATATATTGATCAGGTAGTTTATGCGGGTTCCCTCAGAATTTATTATAAGTTTGTCATCCAGCCGAGATTAATTATCCCTAACTCCACAGTCAAAGTGTTCATTTGTGCAGACAACAATCTTACTAAGTTTTCTAATACGTCAGAAGTCATTTTGGCTCAACACATGCTCTATTTTTAATCAATTATTTATAGGAGTTTGCTCGTATAAAGCGCGCTCATTTAATAAAACAAACGGCAACCATTTATTATTGTATATTCCTTTGTACCAAATTCCCAAGAAACTCCATGAAATTGGAGTCGGCTTATCCTCCAAAAGGAGTCAGCCGCAGTAAAGTAAAGTAAAGTAGTATATTCCTTTATGCGACTTAAAAGCAACTGCCATCACTTTTGCTCACTGCTTCATCTGAATCCGTGTAATTTTGCGAGGATTTTTTGTTGTATCCACTTGAGCCTTTCATAGGACAATCGGAGCGTTCTCGACCTCAAACGTGGCTATTGCTACAGAAGCCATTGCCGAAACCGAAATGTCTGTAAATCGGTCAATTAATGAATCATTACAGCAATACATGAGTTTAAAAGCCGATGCTTTACTGTAACTATGACAAAAATCAGCAGAACAGTAATACTGAATAAAGAATGAGTGGACCTAGCCCAGATGAAAAGCCGGCTCTATGTAAAAACACAATAAATTTATTTTCAAAATCTAATCTGTGTCTCAAATTGCGCATAGGAAAATAGATACGTGATAATGAATTCAATTTAAAGTAGTAGCACGACAGCCCAGTCCATACAATGTCAAATTAAAGTCAATTCCACAATATTTGTGCATTACTTAAATAACCTCTCACATTTAGAAACTTAAGATCCGCTGGGTATCCATTAAAATGTAATCTTAATGTAAATGCACCGAGAAGCACGTAAAACAACAAATCTAGCAACATGTAAAATTTTCTAATAGTGTACGCCACTTCTATATAAATTAGTTAACAAATTACGATAGGAAAACAACGAATGCCTTGGAAATAGAGATTCCTCTACAATAACATGGTTAAATAGGCAATAATAGGAACACTTCCAGTAAAGATGAGAAAATTACACTAAACGTTTGACACAACTCACTCGATAAGATGTTTAGCAGCATCACTAAGATTCTCCTTGCGATAGCGTAGTTTACCGCTCACAATTCCCTTGTCAGTTGTAAACGGAATATCACCGCATAACATGTCATACAGCAGAACGCCTAGCGACCATACCTCAGCCGGTTTACCGTAGTATTTTCCCTCTAGAATCCATTCGGGCGGGCTATATACTCGAGTACCTAAATAAGTAAAATTATAGAACAAATCATCGAATTAATCTGAAATAACAAATAGAAGTGTAAGCTTGATATACCGTTATAGAAGGTATAACTTCTTACGGAGTCAAATTCACATTGTCACTAACGTAAGCAGAATGACCAATACCATAAGTCTTTTAAACAATGAGAAAAGGAACAAAGTATAAATACTCGCGTTTCAATCTTGCCATTTTGACATTTCGAAATGTTGAAATCTATAGACACAAATAAAGCGACTCAAAATAAATCAGCGCAGAAAGCAAACAGTGTCCTTTTATTTGATATAGAACTGCCAATGCCAAAACACTAAAGGATTGCCTTTACACGCCCAATAGGGCCAGCAAATATGCGACATTAGACCAGAGTTGCGGAATGATATCAATGTGTGTACGTACGTACGTTTAGTAATATATATATATATATATATATATATATATATATATATATAAGCGCATTAGTATGTATTGTACGTTTTACATATGTATGCATGCATGTATGTATGTATGTATGTATGTGGGTTTGTATAGATTTACGCATTTATATGTATGTATGCATGTATGGGTGTATTTATGTGTGAACTTAAATATCTTGATGTATGTATTTATGCATGCATTTGTATGTGTATATACATTTATATATGTATCCATGTATTCGAATAAATAGGTATGCGTACACACATGTATCTACATATGTATGTATGTGTGTATGTATGTATGTATGTATGTATGTATGTATGTATGTATGTATGTATGTATGTATGTATGTATGTATGTATGTATGTATGTATGTATGTATGTATGTATGTATGTATGTATGTATGTATGTATGTATGTATGTATGTATGTATGTATGTATGTATGTATGTATGTATGTATGTATGTATGTATGTATGTATGTATGTATGTATGTATGTATGTATGTATGTATGTATGTATGTATGTATGTATGTATGTATGTATGTATGTATGTATGTATGTGTGTATTTAGTCATGAATGCCTTTTTACGTAGGTATTTATGCATTTGTATAAATATTTATATATATAATCATTTATTTACATTTATATTTATGTATGTTTTATGTTTGTACATACACTGGAATTTTAATACTGAGGTACCAAAATTTGACACATCTTGGAAGGATGTCATGACTCAGGACCTGGCAGTATTATATCTCCAATTGCTTGGGTCTCCAAAAACCTACCGATCACAAAGGAGTTCTTCTCTTGTACGTGGAAAAGCTATTCTAGATAACAGGAGGAGCTAATGAAATCGCAGGCGACTCAAAACCAGATTATCACGGATGATGTTGTTTTTTTTTCATTACTTGTGTAAAAAGCACGGCTTCTTCCGAAAATTATCAAGAAACTACACCAAATAGACAGACTTAATATATTCTGATATAGGCCAAAAGTTCAGACTTTGTCATACTTTCTTGAATGGTTGCATAGAGCGAGCTTAAAATGTTGCCATAATTTTTGTGCATGAATGTTTTGTGTTCAAATTTTGATAATGGAGCTAGAAATGAAGCATCAAAACATCGAGTCTACAGATCAGAGAAAACCTCAATTTTCAGTGCATAATACACGCAATTTTGACGCCTGCAGAATGACGACTTTAAATGTATCAATGAAACATATACGTCATGCAACGGAAAACGGAATCTTCTAAAGGTGATCAGTCGGAAATGTCAGCTAGACATGGTGGATAAACTGCGCCCAGATTAAAAATGTATCTGAGAGGTACTAGTGAACTTGACGAAATGAAGATTACCAATCGAGTTTTCACAAGCAAACGTGTCGTGTAAATTTCATACCTAACGACATCACATATCATGTGGCGTGTTAAAAGAGAAGAACATGTGTGTGTGAGAGAGAGAGATAGAGAGAGTGCGTACGCGTGTATACACGTCAGTGCACGTGAGCGAACAAACATACACGCGGGCATTGTGTAAACAATTCAGCATAACCTTGATTTGGCCTTAACAAGAAAAGATTCAGGCCAACGCACACGCACACACATGCTCGCGCATTCGTGAAATGAAGGTAGACTGAGAAATATTCATTAAAAACAACAACTGACATTGTATGCAGAGTTCACGTAAAAAACAATGTAATTATAGTTGAACAAAGTGACCAGTGGCCAGTGTCAATATGATGATCGAAAATGCGGAGAGCAAGTAAAACCACTAACTTAGTTAAACAAAATAATAATAATCTTTTGTAGGCGTCGGACAAAGGTTTACTGTTTCTATGATTGACAGCTTCTTTCCGGCGTTTTCTGAATGTAAACCGGCCTAGAAGAAAGAAATCGATATTTTCAATTAGAAAATGGTTCGACTATAGAGGTGGTGTTTGTTCTAAACACAAAACGTGTTCAACACCATGTGTAGCCCTGTGCTCTCAGTTACAATAATCTGCAATAATTAACAGTTACACTAGTCTTAAACAAACCTTTGTACCATCTACATTATTCTGAAATAACAGAGCTTCATTGCCGCATGGCTGTGTACACATATATGTAGACGACGGAAAAATTAAAGAGGGCGAGGATCTAGCCTAATGCGGAAGACTTCGCTAAACAATATCTATAATTTATTCTAATTTTTAATGATTTTTGCGATGAGTGATGTTTTATCTTTTTCAACAAAAGAGTTATCACACTCATCGAAAAATTTCCTTGATATTTTAGTCGCTACGGCCGTCAGAAATTTCAAAATCCTCACTCCTTATTTCAACAAAGCACCAAGTTCTACACCACCAACTAACATGGAGTGGAAGCTGGATTTCATCAAAACACACACTAAACAAATTAAACTACAAGATCAAGCGATATGACTTATACATCTCTCGCATCGTCATGTTAGACATCAGAAGGATTGGAAAACTGTACACGCATCTCGATACGTAATCCCAGAGGAATAACCTAATTAATACGAGAACCTCATTAGGTATAAAAATTTGTCAGTATAAACTAAGCATTGGATAAGGTAGCAATATCAATTCATAGAGCAGGCCGATTACATCCTGATTGGAAGCTCATTAAGTATTGTTTAGAATTTTTATGCGAACAGAACTCGAAATGCAGCACGTCTGCTTCAGAGCCTGCGCTGCTCTATCGCACATTAGATGCAATTTTCAGCTATAGACTAACTTACAATTTAAGTCATCCTTTCCTCCAGGCGGAGTCTATGTGACATCTCTTTGTACTTTAAGTTGTAAATAACCATGAAGGAAACTTTGGCCACCGGCACCTGAGCAGATATTGTTCATCATTCTTGGTTGACAGACTATCTAAGAGAAGAACTCCAAATTCAAAACATCCTCACAAGGAATGGGCAACCAAGTGTTGTTTTACAGTCCACATATAATCATGAGCGACTAATGGTTATATGGCAGTGAAGCAATGTCACCTTTGGCTTTTGTATGGCTATGCATGACGGTTATGATGATGATAATATAAAATGTCAATACATTGCATAATGTAAAAAATGCAATTCATCGAGTGGATCAATTTATCCTTTATTGGGCACTCATCAGTAGTAGCTCAAGTTGCCGCGGCCCAAATCTGAGTTCGAGAGCATTCGGAATATATCCTGACATTGTTCTTTAATCCAATAAATATTTACATAAGCAACTAGAGCAATGGATATGATTACAAAGACAACCATCCAGGAGAGAACGACCTGTACTAATATGGCAAAATTTTTAGTATTGTCAAAAATTACCAACGAGGCTGGAAAGCGAACTTCTTTACTAACGCTCATTATACACAACGAATTTGCTAAGAAATACATTGGAATTCTAAATTCAATACTTTAACTTTACGTTTCGCTCATGTTATGACGGACACTAGTTAGAAGCATCATTCATAGAAGGACATGCGTCTACTGAATGACAATGTTGATATTTTCAAAGCTTGCTTGGGCATACGCTTTGTGGTTCATTACCAACAGAATAGTTGCTAGATACGCCACACCTACAATACACATTTCTTTTCTGCATAACCTCTCATCACTTTGCATACAACATCTAGTTAATTAAAGCGCAATTTTATTGATGTTGTTAAAGAGCGTATAACACGTTAAAATTTTAAGTAAATCACTAGGACGGGCAATCGTAAGTACGGACTTTTCATAGCAAAAGAATTTCCAACTGAACAGTTCACAAACTGAGCGGTCAATGATGAGAATCGCGTCATATTTAAATAAGTGAACGATTAGTTACAATAATAGCGGCAGTTTACAGTATCCACAGACTTCCCCATAAATGAAGCTGCACATGTGACTGAACGAATGACTCAATAGAATGACAGAAACAGAAAAGAACTAGCAAGCAAGGCACCGTATTAAGTTAATGCAAGTTTGTTAACGTGAAACCACAGAAATAGCCCGGAGTGGCGCAATACAACAACATAATTAGTACAGTATTCGTAAGCTGTTGTTCCATCAGGCTTATACCGCCCTCACTCAGCATATGCAAAATAGTGCAGTCTGTGCCTAAACTATTTATATATCCGACGCAATTGCCACTACTACTGATAGTAGTATGCTAAGTGATAATCTTGTTAGTAGATTGGCATTATTATCAATTACATGCCTATAGCTTATCGTCGAGGGCGCATGCTGTTAGGTCAGCCAGTTTCAGTCAGTTATTCCATATACACACTAACCGTCATCGGTCAGACCGTCAGTCAAATATGAGTAATGCAATCAGTAGGACAGCCAGTTTGTCAGACAAAACAGCTTTTCCAAACCTCCTATGCAGTTTAGCCAAGCCTGCGCCCGGTTTCTTTCAACGTCTTTTTCTGACAGTTTGGCCAAGTAAGGTCATCACGATAGAGGGCATAGTCTAGTGCAAAAATACATGCCTGTACGCTCACACACACACACAATTCACGCACATCTCATACACACAAGCAGGGCTTGTAACTAGTGCCTAATAAGGCCACACATCAGGTCGAGAAATACAGAGGCAGTATGTGCAATTGTAAGAGAGAGGATATAGATAAAGTTTTAAGGGCAGGACACTAGAGAAGAAAATGTCAAAACAGAATAGAACATCAATAGAGAAGAATAGAACAAAATAGACTAATGTTTAATTGAATGAATGCGCATACAATTAACCAATACAAACGACATTACACAATGCAATCGAAAAAATGAGAGCATGAACGCCATGAAAACTTCACGAATTACAAGCGGTGGTTACGACATAAAGTCGAGAATAGAGTGAATAAAGAAAGCACTAACAAACAACTTCCAAAAACACCACTTCTAGTTGGCTGAAAAGTTTGCATTAGATGCTTATGAGGTGAAGTGAAGCAGAAAAGAAAAAATCACATGCCCACCCAGTCGAGTAGGAATGAAATCTTGAACAAAAAATACGAATGACTCAAGCACAGCTGGTTTAGTCATTTTTCCTACGCAATACCTGTTGACTGATTAAATAAATGAGTAAGGACAAAATAACTAAGCAATTCATGAATTTTAATGAGACACACGGATGTCCAGACTGGCGTACAGAAAAATTAACAACCATAAATTTGTCTTCTGTTTCATCGTTCAAATCATCATTATCTTCTTCTGTCTAGGCTGCAAAATCCCAAATTTAAATACTGATGCCTAACTGCCGTGGAGCAGCGACAAATTTAGTGATTTGTGGACGGTGAAAAGCACTACAATTCAAGCCCCTCTTCTCTCAGATTGCCCGTTATGGATGGCTTCCAAGTTTTTTCTATTTTTCATCACGAACAACAAATGTGAACTACACAGCAAAAGTGAAATTGCAATTTAACATAAAGTAAAATAAATACGTCAAGATAAAACCGCCAATGTTTATGCTATCGAATTGATATGAGCACCAATCTAAAAAACCTTCTACCGTTCCACAAAGTGTTATGCGCCTACTAAGTCTTTATATTTTAGTTTTTCGATTCTCCACAGTTCGAAAAAGGCTCCAATAAATGTTTACGTGAATGTATCGCAACGGTTTACCAAGAGCTGCTGTAAAACTCTACAAGATTTTAGCTTTGATAATCGACACTTAGGTAGTTTATATTGACGAGACAGCCATATAGTGAGATGGGTGGTCGGTCAATATATGCATGTATTACTTAAATCAAACGCATGTAAAGCGAATGCATTAACACGAAACCTATCGTTATACATTATCCCGAAAAACTGGTCGCACAGCGACAGGCACATTCCGATGCTTAAATTTTGCACTCTATACCAAGCACCACACGACGATCTAGGGCCTAGCAACCAGACAAATGAGACGAAGCGTCTATTTGATGCGCTAAGGGCATAACATGACGTAACTACAGGAGAAAAAACGGATTATTGCTCACCTGTAAGCATGTTATGTTCTGAGACTGGCACGTAGACCGGCCTGTCATTCACTACGCTAAGTAGTCATGAATGATGTTGACTCATACAACAAGCGACAACAGAAATAGGAAAGCCAAAACACAAACAATGCAAAGGAAAGTGGTGTGGAAATAAATTATGTGTAAGGCCAAAGCACAATCTAGCGCATTACCAATCCGGTTAACGACGACACGCGAAGATTGAATGAACATTCTAGTGATTTGTGTTACAAAAGCCCCATATTACAAACCGGCGTTGCATGCGATTGGTAATGGTGCTGATGATTATATAACAACGAATCGTACTTAATCACCGCATCTTCGCAAATGAAAGAAGTCGGCAATCAAAACACCAACTAAGCATTACGCACATGTTGGTTTGCGCATACCTGGCGTATAAAGGTGAACACCAAGCACACATTTAAGGTCAATAATAGCTGAACACTGATTTAATAAACGAGATTTACGGAATGAATTAAATAGGTTACAGGATTAACAAAGGCAACATTTGTTAATTCAAAGATAGAACATGAAGTCTAGACACGGTGCCCTAGCAACAATATGCAACAAAGTGTAAATTAACAAGGCCACTGGATGAGCCTACATTTGACAAGCACCACGATACCGCATTTAATTACGCTGGCAATAAAATGAAGTGTGATGAGTGCACATGAAAATTAGTCTTATTTGTTTTCATTAGTTGCAAACAATAAATCAATCTGACCACCTACCTGCCTACTAACCTACCTACCCACCTATATATATATATCACCGGAAAAAACTAACTAAAAGAAAGAAATTCCAAATCATTTGCAATATCGGTTTCCTTCAAATTGGACCCTAATCAGTATTCGGCAGAATTGGTGTGAGCGGAATGTGAACTCGGGAGTCGTGGATCCCATGTCTGGTAACCCACCTTCCACGCCACTGAAATCGTGCATTGTTATAATTTTCAGTTCTTCATAAACCGATGTTTTTAGGCAGCTGTATGTTTGAGCAGATCATTAGGGGTATCGCTATGGCCTTAGGTAGAAAATAATTATTCATGAATTGTCACATCGGGAATAGGCTATGCATATATAAAAATCAAACGTTTTTTTGTGATTTAATAACACACACATATATATATATAAAGTGCTTGCGTTCGTGTGTTTTACAGTAGTATGGCAGGATGCAAATATCCTAACATATTGTTAATAGAAGATTAAAAAATTCAGCATGAAAAATGTAAATCGTCTAATTTTTCTTTGACCTACTACTGAGTTAGGATAATTATTTTTCACTCGACTTCGATTTAAAGGCACACAAGTATGGCGGAATAGCAGAATTCCCCGGTAATTCATGATAGCCAGTTATCCGAATTATGTTTGCACAATAGTAGCAGACACAAAAGAGAAAATCTAACTGGACACACGTTGACTCAGGTAGAGCATGCGTACTATTTAAAAGCCTACGTACCACAAACCAGTTTACGCTGTCAAATTATATTTGACCCTAGCTACAGTTGTTAGTGTGCAAATGTTTAATTAAGCCACTCGTGAGACTGGCTTCTGTAAAATTACCTGACATTTTTATGTGGGACCAGATGAATATAGCTCACTCCATTATTTTGCCTTATGCACACATTAGTTTCATTTTTACTGGCGACTCACCAATTGGAGCCGGTACCACGCCCCAAATACTCACTATATATTTGGTCAAGAAATGTGGGACAGGTGGACAGTACAATCTCCTATACAAACGTGCATTTAAGCCGTAATGGAGTTAACCTCATATACAATCTTCGACAATGCGACTTCAAAGTCGGTTGTTAACAGGGATCCATTCACAAAAACAAGTTGCAGCTCGTCAGTGAATGACTATTTCGACTACTCACTGTCCATCTTGAGAAAATACCGTGGAATCAGATTTTCAAATCCACAAACGCGTAGATAAGCATGATGCGCCCAGTTCTGTAATGTTCGTATGATCCTACATTCTAATTTCGGATGTTACATATATTGATTTTTAATTTATCCAATGTACGTGCTAGAGCTTGTTGTTGCCTAATTTGTTTCAATGTTTACCTATTGAGTGCACTGACGTTAAAACCTAGCTCAGGTTTAACAACTAGATTTACTTAAAATGTCTTAGAGAGGCGGCAATCCAACATTTACCTTCTCTTAGAAAGTTTGTCAACCGTAGCTGATGAGCACCAGTGCCCAGTTTCCTTCAGAAGCTGCAACTTGACCTGGCCTGTGACATACTTTTTATCATTCTGTTACAAAACATTTAACCCGTAGTGAGTGTGTAGTTAGGTCGCACTTGAGGCTCAATAGAAATAGGATGATGACTGTCCCATTAGACCCAGCAAGACCCACGTTACGGTTAACGGACCGACTAACTAATGTTCGCCGGTCGTCAAGCCGGCAATATCGATGAATACGGGTCTTACTAACAAGCATTTGTCATTAATATTAATCTCACTCATAACGTATGAAGTGGTAAGTTTTATTTCAATTTATAAATTTTTACTATTTAACTTCCCAAACCTGAACCAGACTGTACCTCTGCCTTTATGCGCCTTTAAACAAAAGACATTGTTCAATACTAACTCATTTATGTTTGGCTTATATTTAGCATTTTTGTGTGCTAAAACAAGAGCGGATACTTCTAGGTGAAATTTAAACTTATCCTCATATGAAATCTGTTAAGGCGTGTTAGTGACCCCTGAAATGATCTCATTTCAAGATAACCACTCAAACTGAATAAGGACGTATGTGGCATTAATTATAGATACATGCATGTATAAAAAATAAATTCTGTGCATCGATCGATGATTAATTTAGAGTTAAATAGAAACCTTCAATAACATGATGTCTGGATTGAATATGCGAAGAAGTTTGTATAACAGAGGCACCAATAGATTTCAGACAACTGGACAAATATATTTAGGACAGACATTTAACCATTCTATTCTTCACACAAGGATTCATTCCATCTACTATAAATAGCACTAAGATTACCTATTATGTGCAAGCCTCCTAAAATGAATAAAAACAAACGTTTATGCATATTAATCTGTATCCAAGCGTATAGCATGAAATGTAGAATTGTCGTTAACTTCAGGCCATACGGGCCCGACTTAAGCAACATTGGCTACCACCCGCGCAGCAAACTTAAGACACCTTTTCTCAATTTCTATCGATTTATCGACTATATAAAACAAGTTATAGTCGGGGCTAAGTAAGTGGTGTAGTAATCATCTCAGTAAGACTGTACGCGAGGCTATTAAAAGATGAGACGCATTTTTGTGTTGAAAAATATTACATATTTACCTCGTGATTTGATCCACGTCAATTAGTACTCCAGCGTGTTCTGATAACCAATAAAGCTGGGAACGTATCAGTACAAGTTACAACTCTAGAACTAGTGCTTCTTTGAAGTGCAAAAACTTGATTTTTAAAGAATTAAACAAATGCGCGTGCGTTACATTCATTGCAAAAAAAATCAATCATAGAGTTCAAGAAATCGCGTGTTTGTGTGTGGCTTGTGTAATTATGTGTTATTGAGTTTTTAGTGAGTAGGACGGCCTTAGAATGGCCTTAAGAGGCAACGCGTGCGTTTTACCACTACAGTATAATCACTATGGCAATGCACTTATAAGAGAAGGGCAACAGTTAGCATTAGATAACTGAAAGAGGTATAAGAGAGTATAGAACAGGCAAATAGTCCATAGAAAGAAACGGGCATGATGACACGTCAATTAAAACTGACCTTCATTTTTTAGTTATTCCACTATCAACCTCTCTGTATGCGTGCGTGCGTGCGTGCGTGTGTCGCACTCTAAATATATATTCACTACTGGTTTCGCCCTTAATTGCCCAAATTTCAGGATAGTACCATTGACAATAATGCAATAGAAAATCCAAAACAGGCAAAACAAACGAGTCTACGTGATTGTTGTTTGAATCACGCATGGATAATCGTAAATAATAATAATAATAATAATAATAATAATAATAATAATAATAATAATAAGAATAATGAACGATTGGCGGAAATTGTAAACAGAACGCTAATAAATTTAATGTTTATCTTCATGAAGCAATTGTAATGAGGAAACAAGTATTGCAGGCCAGATGTGTATCAGCGCCAACAGTGAGCACTGTTTACAAGTTTTCTCTAATACGAGTACACCACTTGTGTTGTCATCAATGCAAATGAAGAGGCTAAACAACACTAAGCATGTAGGCTCTCAGCAGCGAGATAACATTCAGCGTTCTATTATCCGGCTCAATGCAGGACTTTGCGCCTGACATACTGCACTGGTATTTACAATGTAATTCCACCAAAAAGTGATGAAATAACCGTTGCTTGTTATTATAATTTTTTTAAATGAACGAAATTCTCTTTTTCACGAATGCAAAAATAGTTAGGGAATTCACTGGGCATGTTTCGATGGCCGGCGAACAGAATATATGAAGGCAATTCAATTACTATTCCACTCTCACATGAGAGAGAAGAGAGAATTTGCGGCTGACTCCTTTTGGAGGATAAGCCGGCTCCAATTTCATGGAGTTTCTTGGGGATTTGGTACAAGTGGTGTCCCCTCACCACTCAGCTTTTTGATCGAGGACGCACCTCTAACCTTTGCACATCCAAGCGCAGTCTGCAAGGCAGCAGTAAGTTGCATGGTTGCCGGTGGCTGTTGAGAGCTCATTCGCCATTCGGAAGTACGGGTACTGTCCAGGAGTCCATGTAATCCTGTGGCTGTTGAACCATTTTGTGGCGGGGAACACACGCCGAGTCATGGTGCCGTCGTCGGGCTCATGTGGTATTTTATAGGAGATCCGATTGCCGGTCGGAAATCCACCACGCCCTGGTGACATGATCGAATGGTACAACGAAAAAATATCTGAACAGAATTATTTAGGCTTGTAATTTGGACAATAGGCTAACGTCAGCTGGCGCACAGCTCACATTGACCCAAGCCGAGCTAGCCGATGGCACTAACTCATAAAGTACACTATTTAGATGATGCCATTTGCAGGACTGACCTTCGCCATGCTTTAGAAGCAGAAGATAAAACTGGCAATTCGACCAACATGTGCAATTACTGCGAATAAGAAAATCGTTTGAAACATACCACGACAATAAGGTGAAAAACCTATTATCCTAGCCATAATTGATTGCTAATCAATGTAAAATTTTCTGTTGTATCAACAGACTAAAGCCCTTATTTGGCCAAATTTTTTTACTCTTGAACGACTTAAGCATTCTTGCATTTAATGCCATCCTATACAAATCTGTAAAGCTCGTTGTTGTAAGAGTGATAAAAAAGTACGATAGCACATTTAAATTTGTTATCGCCACCAGCTAAACAGAACCTGGAGGCTGTCTCAAGCCCGCGTACTTTTACCGACAATACGTGGTAGAAAATCATTAACGAAAGCGTGAATGTAAGCAATTACTGTTTCATCCATCGTCGAGAACCCAAATGTCCGGATGGTGAAAAATCAGAGTCATATGGTACTACGAAAGCAGGTCTTCACTAACATTACATTTCCCTTGTCAAAACATGCCCATAATGCCATTGAAAATATGTAAACAGCATTTTCAACTTACATTCAATCTGCTATTACATGTGAAAAGATTTACTAGTTAATTTATTGTTTGTAACAAGAAATAAAATTAGATGACAATATAACTGTGCGAGAAAAAAATTAACAGAACACAGATTTGTGAGGCAAAAACACGTTCAGTTACCGTCAAACTCGGTGTACAGATCGTCGTGAAGAAAGGAGCCCGATCCAAAGTCAATCAACACCAATTCATGGTTGCGCCGATTAATCAGGATGTTCTCATCCTTGATGTCGCGGTGAAGAATTCCAACATCATGACATGACAATAAGATGCCGATCAGCTGATGCAGGTAGAAGGACGCTTCTGATTCACTAAGAGTCCGACGCTCACCGATAAAGTCAAACATGTCACATGTCCAATCGGACACGCGCTCCATTACAATAAACCATGAACGGCCCAATTCGAAGACGTCCAGAAAGCGCACTATACCGTGTACGGATTGACACATTTTCAACAACACCACTTCCATCGGCATCAGACGGTGGTCAAGCTGAATGTTAAGTATACATAATTTGTTGAAGTTAAATTATCTACTTGTGTACTATAGGCAAATTAAAGAAATCGTTAATGTCTAACGTACCAAATCGCATACATTCTCGTTAACTCTGACTTTGTTAGGCGTTCCAATCTGTTCAATGACGAAGCTTTGCAATCACTAAGACCAGTAAAATGTAATTAACAAAGACGCCGAATTGATTTTTAGACCAAATCAATACGGGGCACAGTTTATTATTATTAAAATAAATAATCAATCAAAATATGTTATTAATGCATCCCAGTGTATAACGAAACCGCATACTCACAAACTCAATTACCAAACTCTATTTATCTATATTTTTGGGAAAGAAACTCTCTCAGACAATAATTATTGTTTTTGCAATGACCGATGCACGTAAAAGATTAAGAAACAAATTTCTAATTTGTGGCAAAAGCATTTCAACGAAAAAGCGTAAGGCAAACACACACACATATTATTTATACACAAATATTCATTTATGAATTTTTGTATAGAAATATACATAAAAGAACAAGCATGCATGCCTTTATGACGAAGTATTCAACTGTTAACCCAAAAAGTAACCATTGTAAATAAGCAGATTCAGTAGTCGTTGAAAGGAAGTTGGCGCTACCAACAGTTGACACTGAGCAATTGTGCAGCCCTTAAGTCTCGTCTTGAGAAAATAAATTGGCAAAGATATTGAACTAACATTATCTACAACGGAGACCAATGCCTACCCTATAATGGGCTTCGGCACTCTGAAGTCGAATAATCGAAGAATTAATCGCCATCACTGTATGTTTCCAGAACAAATAAAATCAAATGGATATAAGCTCTGCAGTACTTGTGAAGAGGTAAAGTCGCCAGTGGTAATTGTTTTGAGTATGGACCAATCCTTATATATATATATATATATATATATATATATATATATATATATATATAAGAAGACTTTTTGAACAATGTAGCGAAGGTCAGATGTTCAAAGACGCAAATAAATGTATATATTAAGATATGGGTCGTTTACAAACACGTATTATCACAGCTTGTAAGATATTTTATCAATGACTTTTGCGCAATATGTAATCAGTTACTAAATAGCAACTATAGCATAGAAATTAAAGCGGAAAGTTGCGGTTCAAGCGTGTTAAAGCTGGATGCCTATAGTTTTATTTCCCATAATCAGAATTAAATAAGCAGACATGAAAAAATGACACACCTGTAAACACACATACACACAAGCATATATATATATATATATATATATCTTTATATGGAACATTGGTAGGTTAGAACTAGTTTCTGGATAACCTAAAAATCAGATTTTAAATTGGGAATACTCCAAGTCGCCAAAAATTCTTCCATTTGCGTTTTTCCTTGTTGTCCATATACAATTCGCACGAAACTCCGGTCCGTTTTCCTTATTAATGACAAGCAGCATATCTAAACAAATATAGCTGGCTTAGTCGAAAATCCGAAAAAGTAGTGTCGGTTGTGTATGCATGTGCTTTAATGTCTGTCAGTAACTGTCAGTTTGTTAGAAAAATCGTCGTAGCACTAATAAGCTTTTAGTATCATTGTCTTGTTTGTCTTGTAATGAGAAAATTGTTAGACTATATTTTTGGACAAATTTTATTCTTTACATGAAACTCACAGATGGACTCAGTCTGGGAATTATTGTCTGCTGACCTATTGACAAGCTGTAGCCATACGCAAAAAAACACAGAAAAAAAGAAAGTCACGCCGTCATTTTAAATAGATTATTTGTATTGTTAACACGAAATTCCCTGTATTACTATTATAATTTTAAAGTAACAAATATTCGCTATATGCATTCGAAGACAGACACTACATCACATGGGAAAGACGTGTAGAATCGACATGTTACAGCAGGTTTTGATTGTGCATATGTTGCTGGTGAAAACAATCATTGCACAATATGTCAAAATGCAATTCGTCCACGAGGCAAATGCCGTCTTTTCTTAGCATAAATTCTTTGGCGTACGGTGCTCAGTAGATTCAACGATTATGATTCTGGCCTAATGAAGTACATTCTTTCTCTGTATGACTGGCTTAAAGCATTAGACTAGTGTGTATTCAAACTCACAAGCCTTATTCTAACAATTTTATAGCCCAATTTAATGCCAAGAAAAGTGGTATAATAGCCGAAAAGTAGACTTCAACATGTGGTAAATTTTAAATCAGATAAATGGGAAAATAAACGGCAACTACGTGGCACTACTTGTCCACAGCAAGTTTCATTTAAAATTTGAAAAATCTTTTCTGTCCATCTAGCTATTGAAAAGGTGTCTCATACAATATGCCGGCAAACATGGGAATAAACTTGCAGGTGTCAGCATGCACACCCTATCAATGGTTCTTCACAGCCAGTCTAGTTTTAAGTGGTGAAAAGCCTGGCGCTAGATTAAATATGCCAGCCGCTAAAACGACACTCTTCGACTACCAACAACAGTTCGTAGCTGGTTTTGGGCACAATCTGAGCGCCCGCTAGCCTACACAGTCTGTCCATACTCTATATATATCAAATACATAAGCGCTAACAGAAAAAAGTCAAGTGATCGAAATTTTAGCAATTTATCTAAAACAAGGCTAATTTGCAGACGCATTCCCGCGTACAGTCGCCAAAATAACATACGTCTTCGTCCTTATGTAAAAATGAATGGGGAAACGTCTCAATGCTAACAGGATTCTTAGTAAAAATAATAAAAATATAAAATTTAATACCTGGTGGGCACAGTAAGCCATGGAAACTTAAAAAAAGCACGTCTAAAAGTACTACCCGGGTACTTTACCATATCACACAAGCTTAGTGCACACAAACGCTTGACAAAAACACTAAAAACAAACATAAGTAGGTTAGTCAGACAGGTAGATAAGTAATGAGAATGAAACTCTTACTGATAAAATTTCCATAACTCAACAAAATAGTAGTTAAAAAAATAAAGATACAAATAGACAAATTTATATATATATACATATATATATATATATATATATATATATCTGCTGCTAGAGACAAATAGCTATTTTTCGTTTGAGTATCCATTAAAAAGCGAGAAGAGACTAATACTTGATCGAATGCTTCGATTGCCAACACCATCCTGCCCATAACTACTTGTGAAACTCGTCTGTATGTCCAGCTTTCCACTAAGACAGCCTCGACAGTCGATCATGCAGAACGCAGACGCCAACTTCCTAGATCGTTTTGCGCCAAATTCAACGAGTTGTTCTGCTAAATATTTGCGTTCTCATATGCAAAGAGCATCGTAACCAAATGAAGTAACTCTATTGACTAAAAAATCTTTCCCATATTCCGAGCGTTAGATGCTCTTATAAGCTTGAATATGGCTCACAGACAAACGAACATTCAGTTTAAATTATGCTTGTATAAATGTTAAATGAAGCGATTGCAGAAATGAAATGCACATCCTCACCAGTATTTTTTTATCGATGTGTGCAATAAAAATATACACAGTGAAACTTATTAAGGCGTTTCGATAATTTAAATTTATTTGAGCTATGCTCGCAAAGTGCCGCGTAAAGCATGGTTCGAAGATAGCCATTAAACAAATTGTCTTATAAATAAAATGCGAACATGCCATGGATGGAAACATGGTCTGGTTTGCGTAATGCAGGCACTTGAGCATGCAGCACTGTATGTACCATTGGGTCCCCGATAAATCTTTAATGATTTAAACTGGCGTCAATTTCATGCCAGCCTCGCTCATTGTAGTACTCTTAGGTATATTGGACATCAACTTAAGTAAAGACAGCAAACCGGTCTGAAATCGGTGTGGTCAGGGAAGACTAAGGAGATGGAACTAGCGTTCACATCTGGTAACAGCAAAAAAATGTGCAGACTTATTTTTAGAACAAGTCAGCGAAACAATAAATTAATGTAACATTTTATCGATCAGTTTCTAAATCAATGAGTATGCCGTTCCAACGCTTATACCGAACCACGATTGCACAAATAATGTTCTACCACTGATGCAACTTACGGGTGGTAATCGAATTATTATTATTTATTATTTTTTATTTATATTACATAGTATAATACAAAAACGAATACTTTTGACCAGTCGACGTCACTTTAATATTTATGCAAAGAAATTACCATCATGTTATAGGCTTCATACAAGTCGCATCTTTGTAAGTCGTTTGAATCACATATGGGAAAGAAACAGGTTTGATTCCGACCTGGACGAGATTGTATAAATCCCGTTTTTCATATGGCAGTTATTCGAACGACATTCATATCACCATTTTCTAGTGGTAAAGAAGGCGATTGACTAGTAATGTGATACAGGATATTATTATGGCTAATGCTTTAAATGACACAAATTCTCTACCATAACAAGTGGTTACGTAAGGGTCTTCAATTAGTTATCGCACAATTTTACTATCAGGAAATGCAATCGATGAGGATGTCCAATTATGCCATAAATTACAGAATGAAATGACTCTTTAATAAAGTCATGTTACTGGCATACTATTTTTCTCAAGTAGCAGATTAGCCTACCTTTTGGACACGCACGATATTGTTCTACGTACTGACAACCGGAATTCATTAAAAATTTGTATTTAAGATTCGCCAGTAAATAAGTTCGCTTAATTCCGTCGGCGTATCAATAACTTAGGGTGATTAAGAGAACATAAAAAATTCTGAATCTTTTCCCCAACTGCGACCTGGCAAGCGTATCTCACCTAGACAAAAAAAACCGTGTTTACAATACATAGGTACGTGCACTGTTGCTACGCTGTGTTAAGACTATGGCATATATACTCGAAGAATTCAGATACTAATTATTATTCGATTAGCATCAACTATGAAGCATAAACCATATAGGTTATTAGCAAAAATAAGCTAAGCGGACGTCCAGGGACATAATTTAAGATAGGTAGGCAGTTCTCCTCATTAGAGAAACAAAGCTCTAGCAATTAGGCTTGGTTGGTGAAGTTTGGCATATGCCTACAGTTGATTGTCCAGTAGAGCGCCACTTCCTCATTAAGCACCAGATTTTTGTAAGCAGCAAGAGTGCCAATTCACGTCAACCACCAAAAAGTTATGAAATAAAAGACCACTTCTTCCACGAGAGTGGGGTCCTCATGATTGTAATAGTTCTTGGTTGGAAGCCATACTTATTATTGCATGCAATCTCGTTTCAGATTTAAACCATAGTTATCTTTAGAGCAGAGTGAACTGAGTTCTGATTCTGATATGAAGCGATAAAGTGAAAACTGCAAGGAAGCCAAATTGCTGATGGCGCCTTGCCTTGAACGACGATCTTCCTTGCGGAATACTATCATCGTTGAATTTTAATACGTAATTTGCTGTTGCGGGATAATTGATAGCACTCGTAGGTCGGTAAAATCTTGATTCCTTTAAATTTTTAGGTGCGCAGATTGTGTTGACCATTGCTTGAAGGGTTCTCAAATGCCCCGTCACTCTGAAGCTGTCAGTTTGCCGCCGTACTCTCACGATGATAATGGAAGGTCGAAATGCGTCAGTGCGTTGCGACTGGCGGTACTTTTGTTATGCTGTTCGACGACTGGTTAAATACAATGGAATTAGTGTTTAATTCAAGTTCGCAGACTTGATTTAAAGAATTGTTACCACCACCCGCTAAATCAATTATTGTTTAATTGTACTTTTAGAAATTAGTTAATTTGAAATAATAAGCTGCAAAAAATTTGGAAAAGACTGGTTTCCGAACAATTTTAGAAACTCTAATTGTGGACGGCTTCAAAGTGATGAGACAAGCGAGAAGCCATTAATTAATGGTCCACACAATCTGTACACATGAAGATGTAAAAGATATAAGAATCTTACCGACCTACGAGTGCTATCAATTACCATTGCCCTGAAGTTCGCTTGGCTTAGGTTGTACTGTTCAGAACTTAATGTGGTCTCACAACTGCACACCAAATCAATCCTTTCCCGAACAATTATTCTGCCTTCCTTTACAGGGTTTCTTATTATAAGTAGTTTATCTTTAATGACTCCAGTTTTGTAAATTATCATTTTTTAAATATTGATGTATTATTATTTGCGATCATTATTAGGATAATGAAAATTATATTGTCGAAGACGGCGATAATGGTAATGATGGTGCACAAGTAGACAAGATATGATGATGATGATGATGATGATGACGAAGAAGAATAATGGGATGATCGTTGTGATGTTGTTGTTGATGAATGTTGTTTATTATTATTTCTAGATAATGATGGCAATTGTGTTTATAATACTTATGATTATGATGGCAACGCCAACTCTCTTTGCTGTAATTCGACATTTCGCCGAACATAGTTAATAATTTTTAAATATTTTTAACTGTCTGTTTCGGCATTACGAAAAGAGCAGTACCTTATTGACATTGTTCACGTTTAAAACAAGGATCGTCGCTCAACGGCAAAAATTCAGAGTATTCAGTATTATTAAACCATATGCATCACTATCGGATGATAAATGAAAATTTTTTACTCCTCCGTAGAAAACTACCGAACGTAAATATATAATAAATTGTCCAGTTTATGTTAGCACACATCCATAGATATCGTTCATTCGTGGCCATCTAAAGCATACGACATATACCAAGGTTACACCAAACTGCTGTCCGAAATAATTAATAAAATCATGAGTGCGCTAAGGTAAAGATGGGTCGATTGAAAAATTTAGACGAGACGTCCACGTGTGTTGCTTGAGCCATACCAAATTTGTTCATGGTAGTTGCTGCCAAGGGGTAACATGAGGTATAGAAAGTAATAAGGCATGTGCGAAGCAAAATTTGGTCATAGTCAAGATGATAAATGGAAATAAAAAGTAAAGGTCGAAAAAGGAAGAATAAGTGTTGTGGAGAGGAGTAAAATAGACATTAGGGGAATGGAACTGAACGATGGGAAGAGAAAAATTGGACCGGTGAAACGAAATTGATAAATGTAAGCTAAAAACAAGCGATGCGGCAAGTAAGTAAGAAGAACAACAAGAAAGGAAATGTCAGTGATTTAAAATGGAAGCTGAAGTGGAGATGCAAAGAAATGACGAGGTGATAGAGAGAGAGAGAGTCAGCTATTAAAACTGAATAGACAAAGTAAAGAAAACTAAGTCTGCATGAATCTAACAAATTCTAGCCACCATTACTGATTGAAATGCTTGTCGGTATAAAGTGAGACGCACACAGCAAAAAAGCAAATCTAGGCATAGCTTAGACAAACAGACTGCAGACAGTCCACTCATCCGGTGCAGCAATAATTTTAAAAAAGCATCAGGGTCAGTAACGATGGTAAAGCTACGAATGAATGCCTAAAATAACTTTCCAGACGCACACATAAGAAATCAGGAATAGTCGAGACAAAAGGAGTTTCATTCAACTTTACGCTCATCAGGAGGCAATACAGATATCAGAACAGCGTACCGGGGAACCAATTAAGAAGCCATAACTCATTCATATAATTAATGAAAAACTGATGATTGGTATTATAATTACATTATTAGTATTATTTTTACAATTATTATTATTATTATTATTATTATTATTATTATTATTATTATTATTATCATTATTATCATTTTATATTTTTTATAAATTTATTAATTTAACCATGGTGAAATATTAGTAATTTCGAATTTAACACATTTGGACGAGCATTAATAATTTATCACTATAAATATATAATGAAATGCAGAAAATTGCCGCGAAGGACTAAGCCGGATCAACAAGCGCAATGATATGCACAATACCACTCGGTCTATTAGTCGAGGTTGCAGGACAGTGAAAAGTTTATTTTAAAGAGGAAGCTCTCTTCTAGATCTTTTATCATATTTGAAAAAAGCCACTAGTTGCTGGAGGATTTAAATTCGAATTTGCCCACAGCTCATAAGAGCATTTAACGCTTTCCTTGGGCGTTTGACGTTCTATCCATTTAAATT